>PVKN010004781.1:0-32592 GCA_004027915.1 Capromys pilorides
TATAATATATTCTTTGCATCAGAATCCAGGTAAATCAGGTTGAAAGGGATTTTTTTTTAAATCTATTTATTTGGTTCAAGGTCTTGTTTGCTACCCATCTCAGACTCATAGTGACCTTCCTGTCTCACCCTCTTCACATATGTGCACCACCATTCCTGGTTTCAGGACCTGCACAGCATGCGGTACTGGGGATCCAACGTGGGTCCTTGCCCTTGCCAGGAAGGCATTTAGACTACTGAGCTATCCGTCAAGCACTGAAAGGGATTTTAGCATTTTAAAGAGTTAGGTTTTCTTTTCCAAGAAGGCACTTATTGGTAGTAAATGTTAGTAAAATGTTTTTTTCCCCTTTAAGATAACGATTTCGGGCCGGCGAGATGGTTCAGTGGTCTAAAGCGCCTGCTTAGGAAAGCTCAGGCAACTGCAGGTACTGCGGTTCGATCCCCGGCACCACATGCTGTGCCAGCCCCACCACCAGGGCAGGCTGAGCCAGCCACAAAATGAATAAATAAAGAAACAAGCAAACAAATAAATAAATAAAATTTAAAAAAAAAAAAAAAGATAACGATTTTCTCTGCAGGAAACCAAGTTTCCAGCTGGTGGCCAAGGCAACAGCTCACGAGAAGGTCACCACAAACATTGTGCTGAAGGGGTTGGAAACAACCTGTGTCTGGGTTCTTCACTCAGTCAGTTGCCTTGCTGGGAACCGAGTGCCTGGAGGAATGATCCAGCACAGCGAAGCCATTCTCTTCCATCCTTTGTGCTGTTCTCTGTGAAATTGATCTGATGAGGTCGATGTCAACTGAGCTACCTCTAAAGCCCTTTCTGAAGGATGGGGGTGTGGAGGCATTCTCAAACAGCAAAAAGGCGATTACATAGCTGTGAAGATGTATCTCTACCTTAGGTTTAAGATGAGCTATGTTTGAACACATCCCCTGAAGTTTCTATCTAGAGCCCAGGGTAACTGTGCTGAGAGGTTGAATCCCACACTGGAAGTTGAATCCACGGTCTTTGCCGACAGTTACACAGCCAGCCATTTTTATTTCCTGAGACTGAGTTTTACTGAAACTCAGGTTGAAAGGGATTTTTGCCCAGGCCAAGCTTGAACTTGCCATCTTTCTGCCTGAGCATCCCTGAGTTCTGGGGTCACAGGCATGTGCCCCTGCGCCTGGTTCAGAGCCAGGAGGTGATTATCAGTGATGTTCCAGGAGGGGTGGGTGCTCAATGAGAGGAGGTGCCTGCCTTTCTGTTCCCTGCTGTGGGATGAGGCAGCAGGAAGGCCCTGGCCACACGCAGCCCCTCAGCCTGGGGCCTGCAGCCTCCAGAAAGTGCCCCCAACAGATGAAGCCCCCAGTCTCAGCACAGCACAGGTTGAGGCCAAATTCATGATGCTTTAATTGGTTTTCTTTCCTCTGGGTGCTGGGACTAAATCCAAGGCCTTGTGCAAGCTACACAAATGTTCTGCTGTAAACCTCCAGCCTAATTCCTTTTTAGTTTTTTATTGATTGACTGATTAGTAGACTGGGGATTGAACCCATAGTTTCACAGGGACACAGCCAGCACTCTAGCACTGACCTACATCCCCCCTCTTAAAGATGGGGGCTTAGCCAGGCGTGGTGGCACACACCTGTAATCCCAGCACTTGAGAGGCTGAGGCAGAAGCATCAGTGTGAGTTCAAGACCAGCCTAGGCTACAAAAGTGAGCTCAAGGTCAGTCTCAACTGCATATTGAGACCCTGTCTCAAAAAAGACAAATAAATAAATAAATATAATAAAGATGAGGGGCTTGCTGATTGCCTAGGTTGGCCTTGAACTGGTGATCCTCCTGCCTCAGCTCGTTCTTTATTACTTATTTAGGATTGGGGATGAAACCCAGGACCTTTACACAAAGTTACACCACAGCCCTTTTAAATTCATTACAGAAGCCCCCCACTTACTGTGGAGGTTACATTCCAGACGCCCCTGTGAGAAGTGAAAGTCCGTGAAGTAGTGGCATTATATTTATTTTAGTATTTATGTATATATAGGCTTTATAAACCCTTCACATACTCTTATAAATCTTTCCCACACTTTTAAAAACACTTCAATGTTCTTAGCCATTTTCCAAACTTGTAAATCTATATAATTTTAACAGCATACATACACTGTATGGTACTGCAAAATCCTGTGATATAACAAACAATCCACAATAAGTAATTTAGGTTAATATTTTTTGAAAATCCATAAAACAGTCCACAAAAGTCAAACCCGAAATAGTGAGGAATTACTGTATTTTGAGGCAGATTCATGCTAAGTTGCTAAGTAGTCTAGGCTGGGGTCAAACTTTTGATAATACTGCCTCAGCTGCCCAGAGTACTAGAATTACAAGTGGGTGTCACTATACCTGGCATGCATTTATTTATTTCTGGTCTTTTTGAGACAGGGTCTCCCTGTGCTTTTCAGGCTGGCCTTGAGCTCAGGGTGGTCTGGAACTCGCAGTGATCCTCCTGCCTCAGCCTCATGATAGGCGTGCACTACCATGCCGGGTTGACTTTTATTTTTCTAAGGGGTAAAAAAAAGGACTTGGCTAGTGGCTGTACAGTGACAGTGCTTCCCGCTTTCTTCATCTGTCCTGAAAAGACCAGCTCTTCTGCCGCAGGGACAATCCCAGTTCTCAAGGGTCGCCTTTGTGGAAGGAAAGCAAATGCTTTGCTGTTACTATAAATAAAGGGAAGAGAAATAGAGCAGAATTGTGGGGGGCGCCAGGCCTGCCGGTTCCTGGTCACTTGTCCTTCCAGTTCCCTTGCCTCCTGGGATCCCGGTGACCTGTGACCTTCATACTCCCTGGGAAGGGTGGGCCATGCAGGCTTCCGAGACGTGGTGACTGTCGCACTTGTGGGAGTTGAATGCTTGGGGCTGATGCGTCAAAGAAATCTTGCGCCGTGGGGCAGTTCCGGTTTCTAGCACTCCAGTTTGCGTGTGAACCAAAGGTGCTTGTTTCAGGTGCGGGCACAGGGGACTCTGAGGCTGAGCTCCTCTTCCTGACTTCAGCTGTGTGGTCTGGAAAAAGAGGGGGGGGGGGAACAAGGCAGAAGGGCTGCTTCCTGGGTCCACACCGCCAGGGCTTCGACCCCTCTTACCAGACCTATACGTCCGGCCAAGCTCTCCAGGGCGGCTGTTTCCCCCTTGATTGAGCTGACAGGTTCACAAGCACCCCCTCGCAGGACGTGTGAGCTTCAGGTTGAAAGTGCGTTTGGTGCGCACACAGCTGGAGTGGCAGGGGACCTGGAGAAATGTGCCGCGCAGCACCAACGCCATCCACATGGAGCATTCTAAATTTTCCAGGGGCCAACATAAGAGAAAAATCAAAGAGGTGGGGTTCATTTTAATCATACTTCTTTTCTGTTTTAAATTTTTTTATTTTAGTACAAAGTCTCACTACGCACTTCAGACTTATAGAGATCCTCCTGTCTCAGCCGCCTCAGCACTGGGATTATAGGTGTTCGCCATCATGCCTGGTCTAGGTGGCCAGCTCTAAGCTGAGCTGGCACAGCATGCAGTACCGGGGATCGAACCCAGGTCCTTGCTCTTTCCAGGCAGGTGCTTAGACCACCACACTATCTCCCCAGCCCTTAATCATACTTCTCAAACTAATATGTCTATTGCAAGCTAAATGTCCAGAGCCGAGACCCTTAAGATGACCACCCACTTCCAATGTTGAGCCCTAACCCCAAGTGATAGTTTTAGGAGATGTGGCTCCTGGAGGCAGTGGGACTGAGGAGTTTGTGGAGATGGAGGCTTCTGGAACGGGATTGGTGCGCCTCAGGATGAGGAGGATGCTTGGTTCTTCCCTGAGTCTGCTCTGTGCCACCAGGGCCCTCTGCCCCTGAGGAGAGGGCTCTGTCCGGAACCTGGCCACGCTGGTACCCCCCTCCCCCGACTTCTGACTTCCAGAGCTGGGAGAAGCATAGCTGTTGTTTGTAAGCCCTCTAGGCTGTGGCACTTTTATAGCAGTTTGAGCCAAGCAAGACAATAACAAAATGTTATCCCAACACGCACTCAGCATAAAAAGTTGAGCAGCACTTTCACCCTCTTTCTACCAGGCCTTCCCACTATGGTGCACATTCCAAATTTTATTGTGATGAAATACATGGAACATTAATGGTGACTGTCTTAACCATTTGGAAGGGTCCATCTGAGTGACACTCATGGTGGCACATGGCCATTGTCACCACCCTGTTCCAGAATGCTCTTCATCTTAGAATACCAAAGCTGTACATCCTTGAAACAGTGAGTCCTTGTCCCCTCGTCTCCACAGTCCCTGGTACCCGCCCTTCTCTTTCAGTGCTGCGCATACTTCAGATCCTCACCTCTCGAGGCCAGCCGCGTTCTCTGGGCCAGCAGCCCAGGTGCCAGGTGGTTGGGGACAGGGATCTAGCTCCCTCTGTGGCTCGCCTTGGCTGCTGATTACTTCCAGGGCATGTGGGAAGCAGCAGATCGAGGGCAGCTGTCTCTGCGCTTCCCTTCCCTGCCTGCAGACAGATCCTCCCCACAGAGACTCGGCTTTGAATCTGTCCCCACCTCGGAGTCTGATCCACCAGGA
This sequence comes from Capromys pilorides, assembly GCA_004027915.1. NCBI lineage: Eukaryota > Metazoa > Chordata > Mammalia > Rodentia > Capromyidae > Capromys > Capromys pilorides. Next base: position 4,580 of record PVKN010004781.1, read on the forward strand.
AAGATGGGTTGCGTCACTAGAGAGGGGACTGAAGATGGACACCTGCCCAGTTAGGCTCTGTTCTCCTGGGGACCCATTCACTTTTCCAAGTAAATTTTTTTTTTAATTTTTGTTTTTTGTCTTTTTGAGGTAAGAGTTTTATTAGGTAGTTTGAGCCAGCCTTGAATTCACTTTGTAGCCCAGGCTGGCCTCAAACTTGCATGGTTCCTCCTGCCTCAGTCTCCTGAGTGGTGGGCTAACAGACACATAATACCATGTCTGGCTTGTTTCTTTTTTTGAGAGCAGGTCTTGCTGTGCAGTTCAGGCTGGCCTCGCTGCAATCCTCCTGCCTCAGCCTCCCGAGTACTGGGATTACGGGCATGCACTACCACACCTGACAGGGCATGAATTTAAGAGAGAAAATTCAGAGTCAGAATTAGAAATGTGTAATGTTATGGTGAGACATTCTCAGAAGAGAGATCGTTCAAAAGGTTTCAATGCCCAGAGACCGAAAATGGGACAACATGGCCTCCAAAGGCAACAGGCTATTCTTGGTTCTGAAGCAGTTGATCCAGAAGAGCACCACATTCTTGCGCTGGGAGCACTGTAGCAAAGTAGCGCAGTGGCTTAGACAGCTTTCTCTCGGGTCTGAGGGCAGAAGTTCAGGATCCAGGTTCCAGCTGCTCTGGTCTCAGGCCAATGCTCTCTTCCTGGTTTGTAGACTGCAGCCCCTGCCCCTTGGTCTCCTCAACTGACCTCTCCTCTGTGCATGCAAATTCAAAAAGAGCAAGCTCTCTGGTGTCTTTCTATCTGAGGGCACAGTTGCCATCAGACCAGAGTCCCACCCATGTGACCCCACCTGACACCATCACCTCCCCAGAGCCCCATCTCTAAGTGTCATCATATTGTGAGTTGTGGCTTCCACATGAATTAGGAGTGGACACACACATTCAGTCCCTAACAAGCCTACAAATGATCAACCTGAACCCACAGAGCCTTAGGTAGCAAACTGTCACGCTTTGTGCAGGCAGGCAGGCAGAAATTACCAAGGAGAGGGGCTTCAGCTACATTCAGTACATGGAGGCATCAAATGGATTATTTGTATTTTTAAAAAGTCAGTGATCTTGAAAAGCCTAGAAACCTGGTGACTAGGGGTGAAATCCTTGTTCCGATCTTCGCAATCCCATCCCGTCAGAGAGTCCCAGGCTGTGGAGATGGAAGGCCAGCTCCACCAGTGCTTCAGGCTTAGCTGCTATAGAAGATTTATTCGTGTCCATCAGTCAGTTAACAAACCAGGCATTGTTTATTTGGAGACCTGGCTCTGGCTCACCATCTGGCATCGTGTCCAGCCAGAAACTTGGAGCTCATCCTTGATTTTTCCTGTCCCCTCCATGGGTGGCCCTCACCTCTAAGTTTTGTGGAGCCAGGGACTGTCACTTAATCACTACATTTGTGTTTTCAAGTCTCATGGAGAGGAATTTAAACTTTCCTGCCTGCCGTGCTGCTGCTGAGGTCTTGGTTTTTGCAAACGCTCTAGCTCTGAGCTGTTCCCGGTGCGTGCTCTACGCACCTCTGTCTTCCTCATTTCCGTTAGTGACTTCTGCAGATCCAAATCATCCTTTGAGTACTGAGAAATTAAACTAGGAGTTTATGAAAAGGCAAAGAGCGCTGTGACTCCCTCATGGGGTGTCTCTGGCAACCCCTGGATGTGGTGGAGCAGACTCCAAAGTGAACGGACTTCTTGCTAAGCTACCCAACGGTCATATTCATTGTTTCTTGTTTTGGTTTTGGAGGAAAAAAATTTCTTCCTAAATGGTACTAGATGCTGTGTATATAAATTTTCAGGATTTAAGTGGGATTGATGTGGTAGAATATGACATAAACTTTCCCAGCACACCCATTCCTGGAAGCGTGATGTTTTGAGAAAGTGCAGGGACAGTTCCCAGGAATTTGCTTGTAGAATGTATCCTATAAGACATTACCAAAAGCTTGGTAGGAGATGGGCTTGAGCTCATCTGATTATGGCATTAGTTACCACATGTTTTTCTGGCTTCCTGGAGTATTAAAGTCTCCCGGATTGTATTCACAGAATACAAGGCCTTCTTGATTGCATCTTGCATCTTGTCTGGAAAATGTTGATTATCTCCTGTAAGAAAGCAGGCTGTAGTGTTATGCATCTGTAATTTCACCTGTGTATTGTATATTATGAGTCGGTGCTAAAAGAAACGACAAGAAGACCCGATGAAGGCAGCTTCAGAGGACTCACTGAGATTCATCCCTCAGTGAGCAAAGAACCCCAAAAGCAACTCAGCTTTATTTTGGCTAGTGAACGTGGTCTTGTGCATAATTACTTTAGTAAAGGAGGACCACATCCTCTATTGACTTCCACCTTTTTCCTATCACCAGGTTCACAAAGATGTTATTTCCAAGCAGGGGAGGAGACAACTATTAACATTCCAAATAAGGGAGGAAGTAACAAACACGGAGCAAGCAGGTGAAGCTGCTAGCTATCTCATGGAGTCCCAGTTTTCGGGGATTTCCCTATCCCAGCTTTCTGGGATTTTCAGTAACAGACCACAGCTGTCCCTGGGCTTTGTTTGTTGTACTCTGTTTCTTGAGATGCTAATTAGGCTACCCCTGTGGGAGGCTGAGACAGGAGAATCCCAAGTTTGAACCCAGCCTGTCAGAAAAGGGCCATGAGTGTAGCTCAGTATGAAGGCCCTGGGTTCAAACTCTGGTGCTGAAAAGAAAGAAAGAAAGAAAGAAAGAAAGAAAGAAAGAAAGAAAGAAAGAAAGAAAGAAAGAAAGAAAGAAAGAAAGAAAGAAATTGTGACAGTGAAAGAGTAGAGAGTCTTACATCTCAGTTGAACAGAAAGATTCTTAATTAAGCATGGGAAAAGTTTGGGTTACCCCAGTGGCCTATTGGTTTGCTAAGACAGAGGAACTGGAATTTGGTAATAGTAAAAGCCAATTCTGAAACTTTTGTGCTCCTTAGTATCTTTTTTGTGTTGGGAGGGGAGGGCCTCGAGAATGAGCGTTGTGCCCTGCTGTGGTATGTCCCCCTGGGCGGGTACCTGATGGAGACCATGACCAGTCTCACTGCTTCAGGCCGGAGGGCAGCATGTAGAAAGAGAGCTGAGCAGGCTTCAGACCGAGGGAACTTGGCACAGGGCACTGACCCGGTGCAGGTCCTCACCTTGACTGCTCTCAGACTGCATCCGTGTGCCACACCCGTTGGGCTGCAGTGATGCCAGGCAGCATCCTATGTCCCCAAGTGTGGGACAGGGCTTCTCAGCCATGGGCCTAGTACTACCTTGGCGGGACACAGCTCTGCTGGGGGGACCATCTGCACATGGTCCTGACAGCGTAGCTCTCTTGCACACCCAGTCGTGACATAATGTCCCCAGACCACCAAATGTCCCCTGGTGGCAAAATCGCCCCAGATTAGAGTTCTAGATCAGGGTACTACCTTCCGGATTCCAGAGCATCCCTGCCTCCTGAGCAACTTGTTCAGATGCAAGCCAGTTTCATCTGACTGTTTATCCCTTTTGTCCCACAGAAAGCTGCAGGAATCATGTATCCAACCACCACAATTAGGGGATTTTCTGTTATTTGGAATAAGGATCTCTTTTGTTAATTTGTAACAAAGGCTTCCTAATGTACACAAGCAAAGGGACAAAGAGCTTGATGTCCTCGAGTCCAAAGGAGGCTGAGGCAGGAGGATCACAAGCTCAAGGCCACTCTGCCCAGGTCAGCCAGACCTTATCTGGAAACCAAAAGGCAGAGGGATGTGGCTTCTTGGGCGAACACCTGCCAAGTGTTTTTAAGGCTCCAGGTTTATCCCTGGAAAAATAAAAAGAACACATCCAGCTGTGTCCAGCTGTGGTAGTGTGGTGGCTGAAGTCTCCCGTGACTATAGAAGCTTACTTGTAAACTGAAAAATTGCTTCCCCTTTTTCACCAGCCACATTTCAAAGTTTCAGAGCCACGTGTAGCTAAATGCTACCAAATTAGGCAGTGCAGACAACAGAATGCTTCTGTCGCAGACCAGCACTGCACAGAGCGACCATTCATAGAAAAGGGGAGGCGGAGCCTGAGGTGAAGGCATTCATTTCTGAACTCCAGATGCCTTTTTTTCTAATACATTGAAAAGAGCAAGACAGTTTTTATTTTCTCTCCTTCCCTCCAGAACCAATTTTCCTCTCCCTGGGGGCGCTGTTGTCCTGTTGAGAATGCTGGTCAGCCTCGTAGTCACGACTAAGTTCAGGGAGGGCTTTTATAAGCCAGTAAATCTGAATTTTGTTACAACTACTGGAGACCAAGTGCAGTGATGCATGCCTGTAATCCCAGCTACACAGGAGGCTGAGGCAAGATGATCACAAGTTCGAGGTCAGCCTAAGCTGACCAAGACCCTGACTTGGAATAAAACAGACTGGGGATATAGCTCAGGATGTAGCTTCAGTCTCTAACACTGGAAAACAAGAAAAACACACAAAAAATGTATTGGGAAGCAACTAAAGGGTGTCAAGGAAGGGACTTACAAGGTCTGTTCAGTGTCTGAAGTCCTGTGGATGCTTTTCTGTGGAGCATAGGTTGGGGAGAGGCTGGAGCACAGGTGGAGAAAGAGAGGCCAGAGCTTTATCCTAGGGCCATGGAGAAAGATGGAGACGACTGAGGGGGGCATGTGTGGAGAGGACACAGCAGCTCTCACTGATGGTAGTGTAGGACACAGAGATGCAGACTTCACCAGGATTCTAGTGTAACTGCATGTCGAGTGGCTCCACTGACTGAATAATGCCTGGGAGGCCAGTGTGTGGCATTCGATCAGAAGCTTGCTTATGGACCTGCCAAATAGCTCAGCAGATTAAAGCACCTGCAAGCAGGTACAAGGGCCAGGGGTTTGATTCCTGGGCCTGTTGTGCCAGCCCTGCCCCGGGATGCACTGAGATGGCAATTGAGACTGAGTGTGGTGACGCGTGCCTATAATCCCAGCTCTTGGGAGGCTGTAAACAGGCGGATCACTATGAGTCTGATCTAGTAGCGAGACCCTGAACATCCTGTATACCTTTCCCTAAAATACACGAAGAAGGAGGAGAAGGAGGAGAAGAAGCTCGCTTATGTGTGAGATTCAACCTGCAGCAAGAACTGCTGAGCTTCAGGGAAGGTGTCCATGCCACCCGGGTCCTTGATTTGCCCCCTGCTGGGAGCTGCTTCAATGCCATCTCATCCCCTGCTACCTTCTCAGCAAAACACAGCCTGTTCTAGAGATCCTTGCTCTGGAAAACCCACTGAGAGAGAAAGCACATGCACGTCTTAGTGGGCCAGAGTCCATTCTAATAGGAAACAAGCTACAGCTAAAGGAAGACCTTCTGCAGAAATTAAGGAGTGGCAGGCTCGCCTTTATGCCTTCCTTTAGAGATAGGGTTTCATTATTTTGCCCAGGCTGGCCCTGGCCTCAAATAATCCTTCTGCCTCAGCTTTGCAAATAACTGGGACAAGAGACCATCGCATCTGTGTCCAGCCTATGCCTTTATTCTTGAAGTTAGAAGGACCAGATTGTGAGTGGATATGTATTTTTAATATAAAAGAAACACTCAAAGTGAAGGCACCAAAATTTAGGTGATAATTATAAGCTCTGTCTCTCTAAATGGATTTTTATGATGCTATATGGTGAGATGTCTAAGCTCTTATGCTGAGATGTCCCTGTTAGCCACACCCAAAGATGAAGTGGATGGTGTGTCCCCTGTTGGTGTCCTTTGGATAGGTTGCTACATACTGAGTCCATTCAGATCTCCTCTGAGTAGTCCTGATGTTGGGTGCCCCCTTACATTGGTGCTGGGCGTGACAGCCAGACATGCTGTCACCACTGAGCCACCAGCAGGCATTTCCGACTCAGTAAAACCCAGGGTGTGGATTTGTGAGGGGCATGCTTTCACATGTGGCTTGATAAGAACATGAAGTCAAAGCTTGTAAGTTTCGTTCAAGCTTCTGAGGCTTAGGCAGCATTTACCAACTCTTCAGTGTGGTAGTACAGTAGATACCATGATATCCAGAACTTGATTCACAGGATATTTACATACATATTAAATTTAAACCAATAAATAAAGACAAAACTTAAGCTGTGTGTCATGGCCAGTGTGCCAGGAGGCTAAGGCAGGAAAATCACAAATTTGAGCCTGGCCTAGACAATCTAGTGACTTAGTGAGACCCTGTCTCAAAAAAAAAAAAAAAAAAACCTTAACAAGGGCTGGGGGCTGGGTGAAGTAGTTCAGTTTGAAGGCTCTGGGTTTAATCCCCAGTAGTACAAAGGAAAACATATTTAGGGTGTATCATGTGATGCTTCGATGCATGTGCACATTGCATAATTTCTAATCAGGTTAAAAATATCTAGATCCCCAAACACTCATCATTTTTTCCTCCCATCATTTTTCTTCATGGTGAAAGCATTCAGAATCCTTTCTTGCAGCTTTTGAAACAATACATAATTATTATATGTACTTACATTACAGCTCAACTCTGGACCAGACTTCCTTCTCCTGACAGTTGGTTCCCTTTGATCTGGGCCATCTGGATTTGAGATTACAGGAAAAGACAGCATGAATTCATGTGTTAAGGCACTCCTGCGCCACTGGATCAGCTGGCGGGGCCTCTGCACCTGCGGCTATTGCTCCTCTGAGGTGATGAGCATCCAGCTTACACGTGAAGTTGGTCCTTACGTCTTTCTTTTAGCAAGTGGAATCAGAGTAACTTGGGAGGCAACAATGCTGGACTGTGGTGCTAAGAAAGCAGGAATGGCCCGACATGTCTGCCTAATGGAGAAGATGGGTTCTTTCACAATTTAGGGGGTTTGCAATGAGGGGGCAATAAGTGTTATAAACTGAGAAGCTCCCTCTGGTAACTGTGACTGCACTGGGACAAATGGAATAGAGAAAGGGATGATTGAGCTCAACTGTAAATTTCAGCAGAAAAGAGGCCAAGGGCTCGATGATTTTAAAAAGGTGTTAACAAGAGCACCGATGTTTACAGAGTATTGACATAATTTACAGCTATTAGGGTTGGGGCGTAGATAGTAAGAGGTGAGGCTTTTACTTAAACTCTGGCTAAGCATGGTCTTATCAGGCATGCTTGCCAAGGTCCTAACAAGCCTTTAGACCTTTAAGCCTTTGTGTTGAACGTTAAAAGTGAGTCACCTAACTGATTGTGATAAACTCCCGTTTGGCCTATTGTGTGAAGCAGCGGAGGCCACAGGTTATTGGCTGCAGCGCCGCCAACCTGTGTGTCCTGAGCTGGGGGTCTCCACAGAGAGGGCAAGGTCATGCAGTGTTTCTGTGCCTTAGCAGAGAGACAAGAAGAGCAGCCTCACTCTCATCACGACTGATGAGCACTTCCTGGGAACACATGTGAATTTCTGCTGCTGATACTGTTTTGCTGAATAAGAACAGAAAAATGGAGCCAATAGGAGGGACTCCCCTGTGGCTGATGAGGCAAATGGGGAAGTGTGTGGACCAGTAGTTAGCAGGCTCTTGTTTCTGACTGAATAGCCTTTGGAGAGGTGGAGGCCAGAAGGACTGAGCTCCTACTTGTGATAAAGCAGGGGTGAAATTTGCAGGACAGGCCAGCCATCTCTGGGCTGGGACTGCTTTATATTCATTGTTTAAGGATGACTTGAAATGGAATTTGACGTCTCAGTTCCTCATGAATGACCCGCAGTGTGAGCTTCCGCAGGAAACTTCCCAGGCCAGCAGCAGTCCTGTCACTATTGAGATGAAATTTATTTTTGGAGACAAAGAGGTGCTCCAAGAGCAAGCAGGGACATATGACCTGTGTTCCTGGTCCAGGGCCCATTGTATTTCCACAAGGGGCTCTGCCCCTACAGCCTGCTTGGGTTCTTGGGTTAATCTGCATGGCCCTCTCTGTATGTTTTAGGAAATGCTATTCTCAAGTGATTTGATTCCAATAATTGTGGTGTGGATTTTTCCATCCTTATTTATCTCTGATCTCAGTTGATGGTTAGTCAAAGCGTGGACTACAACCCATCCTGAGCCAATCGTAATTAACCTCACTGGCTCTCTGTAGCCCCAGCTGATTGGTAGGTGTCATCTTCATCCCCTTGGTTGGCAGCAACAAATAAACCTTAGACTCGGTGACATAAACAGAAGATGTTTGTCCTGCAGGCTGGGGCTGGTTTATCGACATTCTATGGCAAGGAAATACAAAAACTGAGCAGGTCGGGCACTACCACAGCATCCAAACAGCATTCCACTTTTCACTGTTCAGTGCTTGATTTCATTATGAGTTATAATGGTATCACTTTGCAGGCACAAGTGCCTGCCTGGCAAGTGCAAGATTGTGAGTTCGAACCCCAGTCCTGAAAAAAAAAAAAAAAAAAAGATATCACTTCATGTGGAGAGAAAAACCACATGGCTCTTCATCACGCAGTTGAGAAGCAGTTTTCAAAAGAGCAATGGCCTGGAAATGTTGTCCTCACAAACTGTTTGGTTTTTAGGGATTAGAAATACCAAGGAAGAATATTAAGATAGAACTGATAGCCAGCCTTTTATTTTATATATAATTAAATAACTTAAACCATGTTGTCCTGTCATCTTATCTTTAAGTGTGGCATTAGGAGGAAGAGATCAGGGGATGTAGCTCAGTAGTAGACCAGATGCTTAGCCTGCATAGAGCCTGGGTTCAGTCTCCAGTGCTCAAAACCCAAAAAGAATAAAGAAAAATCTCCCATGTAAGCCCCTAACTCAAGTGTGATCCTGCGATAAAGTGAGAGGTCATTAGAAGCCCTGACCACGGCTAGGGTAAAGTGGATGCTTTGCGTGCGTGTGGCTCTGGCCTCCATCACCAGTGCCAAAAATATTTTTAAAAAAAATTAAAAAAGAGGAAGAACTTAATTTTGAAAAGAGGAAAGTCCTCGAGTTGTAACAATACGGCTTTATGAATAACTTGCTGCACTGCCTTTGCTTCTTGCTCAAGCAAGTGTCCGTGAGGATGTTACCACCGTGGCCCACCTCGTGGCTAAGCTGTGGAAACCACTGGCTGAGAAAGCAGCCCCCAAAGCACAGGATGGGGAAGTGCGCAGAGCTCTCCCACCACCAGCTGACCACTTCTCAAAGTGCTGAGGCGGAAACCAGAGCAGCTGTGCACTGCAGGTCACTAGAACGAGGTCACTCCCACACCTGCCTGGGTGTTGGGGTTACACAGGAGCCACAGAGTTCTGTACATTTTTCCTGTCTCCAGCAAGTGTGTGTGAGCATAGGACAGGCTGTTGCTCTCCCACTGCAGTGCTTCCCAGACTTCAGGGGCTTCCACGTCTTATTTGGCTGCTACTGCAGGAAACAGGCTCAGTGGGACGTGAGTGACCAACCCGAGATTCAGAGTTGGTGTGGCCACATCTGTTCCACATCAGCCTGTCACAGGCTTGTCATATAGCCTTCCAGGGCCTCAGTTTGACATCTGCAAAATGACAAGGACCGGATGATTTTGAAAGTATCTTTCAGTTCTAAAACTCAAAGCGTAAAAAGCAAAAACTTGCGGCAAATCTGCTGGTGTGCATTTAGACCTATTCTTTTTCTCCTTCCAGTACTGAGAATTGAATCCAAGCCCCCACCCCGCCCCACTTCCTTCTCCCCTTTTTTATTTATTTGGTACAGAGTCTCACTATGCAGCTCAGAGTCATAGTGATCCTCCTATTTCCAGCCTCCCCAGCACCAGAATTACAGGTGTGCGCCACCAGGCCTGATCTCAGTGGCTGGCTCACTGTGCCTGGGGGCAGGGCCAGCATGGCATATGGTGCAGGGTCTTTTTGGTTTTGTTTTTAAGTCCTTGACCAGTTTTTGTTTTTGTCTGTTTGTTTCCTATCAGGGTAGTGCTGGTTTCCAGGAGTCTGGCAGTGCTTTTCTCAATTTCATTGTAGAGGTTTAGGAGCATTGGTGTTAAATTTTCTTTGAAGTTCTGATAGAATTCTGTAGTTAATGCACCAGGTCCTAGGCTTTCCTTGTTGTTAGAATTTTTTCTGCCTGTATTTTGTTGCCTGTTATTGGACTATTTGGATTTTAAATCTTCTTGATTCAATTTTGTTAATTTGTATGTGTCTGGGAATTTCTCCACTTCTTGTCAGTTATCTAATTTACTGGCACATAAGTTTTTGAAGTAGTTCCTTATGGATTTTGGTGGGATTGCTTGTGGTTTCATTTCTAATGCACAAAGACTATTCTGTTTTTTGGGCAAGTTTGGCTGAGGATTTATGAATCTTGTTTATCCTTTCAAAGAACTGTACTCATTGATCTTTCATATTTTTAAGTCTCCATTCATTAGTTTCTACTCTAATCTTTATAACTTCTTTCTAAACATTTCAGATCTGGATTGCTCTTATTTTTTAGGACTGTGAAATGTATCATTAGGTTTTTTATTTGGAATTGCTCAATTATTTTAATATGTGCATTCATATCTGTAAACGTCCTCAAAATTACTTGCCTTGTGACTCAGAGTTTTAGCATGTTGTGTTTGTATTGTCACATAGTTATAGGAACTTCTTTGCTTTGTCCCTGATTTCTCCTGTGATCCATTGATTACTCAATAACGTATTGTTCAGTCTCCATGTATTTGTGTAGTTCTGTATCCTAGCCATGAGCTCAAGAAGGTAGAGAAAAGAGTATATATTTTTACCTTCATTTGTATGACAAGGAAATGAAAAAAGGTGTGGGGGGGGGGAGGGGATTAGAGAAATTTAGAATGTGTAAAATGAGTGTAATGGAGGGGTTAATCAGGCAGGCTAAATGAGGATGAAGGAGGTGGTTGATGAAGGAATAGTTACTCTTCTCTTGGAGCAATGAACCACTGGGGGCTGGTTGTAGATGTTTCCTTTAGCACAACTTTTATACTCTAGAAATGCCAAAGTGTCTTCCACATGAAAATTTTTACTACGTGATCATGAGATGGGGCCAGAAGTAATTGACGCATGTCAAACAGTATGTCTGCATGTTCATTCCATTATTTGTTAGCCATGTGACAGTTCTGCATGTGTAAAAGGAGAACCATATTTGAAATCACTACAAATACAATCACAAAGCCCAATGAATGTCATTGCTGTGGTCTGTGAAATATTGGGGGTTTTTTTATAAATAAGATCACCAACACAAAATGTAATGCTTTAGACATTTGAATATTATTTGGTATACTAATGAAGAAGTGATGGAAAAGATTCTGTTGTTCAAATTTTTGCTATTGCCTATAAAAAAGCACCTTCACTGAATAGTAAACTTTTAATTCAATCATGGATTAGGGATTTAGGGCACCAATTGAGACTTATGGTCTTTTAAAAGGATTTCTAATCTAAATATAAACAGAAATACATGTTATATGTAGTGTGATAAATCCAATCCTAGAGAATAACAACATGAATGAGACTAGAAGGGCAGTAATGATGGTTCTGCCTGGGAGAGTCAGGGAAATGTACCTCATCCTTAGCCCTTTTTATTTTAAGCCCAGCCAAGTATCTCTTCCATTGAACCTTCTCAGCTTAGGCCAGCATGATGCGAATAGAAAGGAAAGTTCTAATATAAGAAATGCACTTGGTTTAGAAATGAGTTGGGACGTAACCATCAGTGGAAAAGAAGTGCACAAGATGTCTCAGAAGACTTCCTAGAACAGAGGCAGATGGGGCAGGAGGAGCAGCTGGTGGGTGGGTTCTCTCAAGGCTGTGTTCAGTGGGCAGTTAGAAGTGGATCTGCCTGAAGTCACTTAGGGATGCAGCAAAGCTGAAAGTGAGGCAGATCCACTTCTAACTGCCCACTGAACACAGCCTTGAGAGAACCCACCCACCAGCTGCTCCTCCTGCCCCATCTGCCTCTGTTCTAGGAAGTCTTCTGAGACATCTTGTGCACTTCTTTTCCACTGATGGTTACGTCCCAACTCATTTCTAAACCAAGTGCATTTCTTATATTAGAACTTTCCTTTCTATTCGCATCATGCTGGCCTAAGCTGAGAAGGTTCAATGGAAGAGATACTTGGCTGGGCTTAAAATAAAAAGGGCTAAGGATGAGGTACATTTCCCTGACTCTCCCAGGCAGAACCATCATTACTGCCCTTCTAGTCTCATTCATGTTGTTATTCTCTAGGATTGGATTTATCACACTACATATAACATGTATTTCTGTTTATATTTAGATTAGAAATCCTTTTAAAAGACCATAAGTCTCAATTGGTGCCCTAAATCCCTAATCCATGATTGAATTAAAAGTTTACTATTCAGTGAAGGTGCTTTTTTATAGGCAATAGCAAAAATTTGAACAACAGAATCTTTTCCATCACTTCTTCATTAGTATACCAAATAATATTCAAATGTCTAAAGCATTACATTTTGTGTTGGTGATCTTATTTATAAAAAAACCCCCAATATTTCACAGACCACAGCAATGACATTCATTGGGCTTTGTGATTGTATTTGTAGTGATTTCAAATATGGTTCTCCTTTTACACATGCAGAACTGTCACATGGCTAACAAATAATGGAATGAACATGCAGACATACTGTTTGACATGCATCAATTACGTCTGGCCCCATCTCATGATCACGTAGTAAAAATTTTCATGTGGAAGACACTTTGGCATTTCTAGAGTATAAATGTTGTGCTAAAGGAAACATCTACAACCAGCCCCCAGTGGTTCATTGCTCCAAGAGAAGAGTAACTATTCCTTCATCAACCACCTCCTTCATCCTCATTTAGCCTGCCTGATTAACCCCTCCACTACACTCATTTTACACATTCTAAATTTCTCTAATCCCCTCCCCCCCACACCTTTTTTCATTTCCTTGTCATACAAATGAAGGTAAAAATATATACTCTTTTCTCTACCTTCTTGAGCTCATGGCTAGGATACAGAACTACACAAATACATGGAGACTGAACAATACGTTATTGAGTAATCAATGGATCACAGGAGAAATCAGGGACAAAGCAAAGAAGTTCCTATAACTATGTGACAATACAAACACAACATGCTAAAACTCTGAGTCACAAGGAAAGTAATTTTGAGGGCGTTTACAGATATGAATGCACATATTAAAATAATTGAGCAATTCCAAATAAAAAACCTAATGATACATTTCACAGTCCTAAAAAATAAGAGCAATCCAGATCTGAAATGTTTAGAAAGAAGTTATAAAGATTAGAGTAGAAACTAATGAATGGAGACTTAAAAATATGAAAGATCAATGAGTACAGTTCTTTGAAAGGATAAACAAGATTCATAAATCCTCAGCCAAACTTGCCCAAAAAACAGAATAGTCTTTGTGCATTAGAAATGAAACCACAAGCAATCCCACCAAAATCCATAAGGAACTACTTCAAAAACTTATGTGCCAGTAAATTAGATAACTGACAAGAAGTGGAGAAATTCCCAGACACATACAAATTAACAAAATTGAATCAAGAAGATTTAAAATCCAAATAGTCCAATAACAGGCAACAAAATACAGGCAGAAAAAATTCTAACAACAAGGAAAGCCTAGGACCTGGTGCATTAACTACAGAATTCTATCAGAACTTCAAAGAAAATTTAACACCAATGCTCCTAAACCTCTACAATGAAATTGAGAAAAGCACTGCCAGACTCCTGGAAACCAGCACTACCCTGATAGGAAACAAACAGACAAAAACAAAAACTGGTCAAGGACTTAAAAACAAAACCAAAAAGACCCTGCACCATATGCCATGCTGGCCCTGCCCCCAGGCACAGTGAGCCAGCCACTGAGATCAGGCCTGGTGGCGCACACCTGTAATTCTGGTGCTGGGGAGGCTGGAAATAGGAGGATCACTATGACTCTGAGCTGCATAGTGAGACTCTGTACCAAATAAATAAAAAAGGGGAGAAGGAAGTGGGGCGGGGTGGGGGCTTGGATTCAATTCTCAGTACTGGAAGGAGAAAAAGAATAGGTCTAAATGCACACCAGCAGATTTGCCGCAAGTTTTTGCTTTTTACTCTTTGAGTTTTAGAACTGAAAGATACTTTCAAAATCATCCGGTCCTTGTCATTTTGCAGATGTCAAACTGAGGCCCTGGAAGGCTATATGACAAGCCTGTGACAGGCTGATGTGGAACAGACGTGGCCACACCAACTCTGAATCTCGGGTTGGTCACTCACGTCCCACTGAGCCTGTTTCCTGCAGTAGCAGCCAAATAAGACGTGGAAGCCCCTGAAGTCTGGGAAGCACTGCAGTGGGAGAGCAACAGCCTGTCCTATGCTCACACACACTTGCTGGAGACAGGAAAAATGTACAGAACTCTGTGGCTCCTGTGTAACCCCAACACCCAGGCAGGTGTGGGAGTGACCTCGTTCTAGTGACCTGCAGTGCACAGCTGCTCTTGTTTCCGCCTCAGCACTTTGAGAAGTGGTCAGCTGGTGGTGGGAGAGCTCTGCACACTTCCCCATCCTGTGCTTTGGGGGCTGCTTTCTCAGCCAGTGGTTTCCACAGCTTAGCCACGAGGTGGGCCACGGTGGTAACATCCTCACGGACGCTTGCTTGAGCAAGAAGCAAAGGCAGTGCAGCAAGTTATTCATAAAGCCGTATTGTTACAACTCGAGGACTTTCCTCTTTTCAAAATTAAGTTCTTCCTCTTTTTTAATTTTTTTTAAAAATATTTTTGGCACTGGTGATGGAGGCCAGAGCCACACGCACGCAAAGCATCCACTTTACCCGAGCCGTGGTCAGGGTTTCTAATGACCTCTCACTTTATCGCAGGATCACACTTGAGTTAGGGGCTTACATGGGAGATTTTTCTTTATTCTTTTTGGGTTTTGAGCACTGGAGACTGAACCCAGGCTCTATGCAGGCTAAGCATCTGGTCTACTACTGAGCTACATCCCCTGATCTCTTCCTCCTAATGCCACACTTAAAGATAAGATGACAGGACAACATGGTTTAAGTTATTTAATTATATATAAAATAAAAGGCTGGCTATCAGTTCTATCTTAATATTCTTCCTTGGTATTTCTAATCCCTAAAAACCAAACAGTTTGTGAGGACAACATTTCCAGGCCATTGCTCTTTTGAAAACTGCTTCTCAACTGCGTGATGAAGAGCCATGTGGTTTTTCTCTCCACATGAAGTGATATCTTTTTTTTTTTTTTTTTTTTTTCAGGACTGGGGTTCGAACTCACAATCTTGCACTTGCCAGGCAGGCACTTGTGCCTGCAAAGTGATACCATTATAACTCATAATGAAATCAAGCACTGAACAGTGAAAAGTGGAATGCTGTTTGGATGCTGTGGTAGTGCCCGACCTGCTCAGTTTTTGTATTTCCTTGCCATAGAATGTCGATAAACCAGCCCCAGCCTGCAGGACAAACATCTTCTGTTTATGTCACCGAGTCTAAGGTTTATTTGTTGCTGCCAACCAAGGGGATGAAGATGACACCTACCAATCAGCTGGGGCTACAGAGAGCCAGTGAGGTTAATTACGATTGGCTCAGGATGGGTTGTAGTCCACGCTTTGACTAACCATCAACTGAGATCAGAGATAAATAAGGATGGAAAAATCCACACCACAATTATTGGAATCAAATCACTTGAGAATAGCATTTCCTAAAACATACAGAGAGGGCCATGCAGATTAACCCAAGAACCCAAGCAGGCTGTAGGGGCAGAGCCCCTTGTGGAAATACAATGGGCCCTGGACCAGGAACACAGGTCATATGTCCCTGCTTGCTCTTGGAGCACCTCTTTGTCTCCAAAAATAAATTTCATCTCAATAGTGACAGGACTGCTGCTGGCCTGGGAAGTTTCCTGCGGAAGCTCACACTGCGGGTCATTCATGAGGAACTGAGACGTCAAATTCCATTTCAAGTCATCCTTAAACAATGAATATAAAGCAGTCCCAGCCCAGAGATGGCTGGCCTGTCCTGCAAATTTCACCCCTGCTTTATCACAAGTAGGAGCTCAGTCCTTCTGGCCTCCACCTCTCCAAAGGCTATTCAGTCAGAAACAAGAGCCTGCTAACTACTGGTCCACACACTTCCCCATTTGCCTCATCAGCCACAGGGGAGTCCCTCCTATTGGCTCCATTTTTCTGTTCTTATTCAGCAAAACAGTATCAGCAGCAGAAATTCACATGTGTTCCCAGGAAGTGCTCATCAGTCGTGATGAGAGTGAGGCTGCTCTTCTTGTCTCTCTGCTAAGGCACAGAAACACTGCATGACCTTGCCCTCTCTGTGGAGACCCCCAGCTCAGGACACACAGGTTGGCGGCGCTGCAGCCAATAACCTGTGGCCTCCGCTGCTTCACACAATAGGCCAAACGGGAGTTTATCACAATCAGTTAGGTGACTCACTTTTAACGTTCAACACAAAGGCTTAAAGGTCTAAAGGCTTGTTAGGACCTTGGCAAGCATGCCTGATAAGACCATGCTTAGCCAGAGTTTAAGTAAAAGCCTCACCTCTTACTATCTACGCCCCAACCCTAATAGCTGTAAATTATGTCAATACTCTGTAAACATCGGTGCTCTTGTTAACACCTTTTTAAAATCATCGAGCCCTTGGCCTCTTTTCTGCTGAAATTTACAGTTGAGCTCAATCATCCCTTTCTCTATTCCATTTGTCCCAGTGCAGTCACAGTTACCAGAGGGAGCTTCTCAGTTTATAACACTTATTGCCCCCTCATTGCAAACCCCCTAAATTGTGAAAGAACCCATCTTCTCCATTAGGCAGACATGTCGGGCCATTCCTGCTTTCTTAGCACCACAGTCCAGCATTGTTGCCTCCCAAGTTACTCTGATTCCACTTGCTAAAAGAAAGACGTAAGGACCAACTTCACGTGTAAGCTGGATGCTCATCACCTCAGAGGAGCAATAGCCGCAGGTGCAGAGGCCCCGCCAGCTGATCCAGTGGCGCAGGAGTGCCTTAACACATGAATTCATGCTGTCTTTTCCTGTAATCTCAAATCCAGATGGCCCAGATCAAAGGGAACCAACTGTCAGGAGAAGGAAGTCTGGTCCAGAGTTGAGCTGTAATGTAAGTACATATAATAATTATGTATTGTTTCAAAAGCTGCAAGAAAGGATTCTGAATGCTTTCACCATGAAGAAAAATGATGGGAGGAAAAAATGATGAGTGTTTGGGGATCTAGATATTTTTAACCTGATTAGAAATTATGCAATGTGCACATGCATCGAAGCATCACATGATACACCCTAAATATGTTTTCCTTTGTACTACTGGGGATTAAACCCAGAGCCTTCAAACTGAACTACTTCACCCAGCCCCCAGCCCTTGTTAAGGTTTTTTTTTTTTTTTTTTTGAGACAGGGTCTCACTAAGTCACTAGATTGTCTAGGCCAGGCTCAAATTTGTGATTTTCCTGCCTTAGCCTCCTGGCACACTGGCCATGACACACAGCTTAAGTTTTGTCTTTATTTATTGGTTTAAATTTAATATGTATGTAAATATCCTGTGAATCAAGTTCTGGATATCATGGTATCTACTGTACTACCACACTGAAGAGTTGGTAAATGCTGCCTAAGCCTCAGAAGCTTGAACGAAACTTACAAGCTTTGACTTCATGTTCTTATCAAGCCACATGTGAAAGCATGCCCCTCACAAATCCACACCCTGGGTTTTACTGAGTCGGAAATGCCTGCTGGTGGCTCAGTGGTGACAGCATGTCTGGCTGTCACGCCCAGCACCAATGTAAGGGGGCACCCAACATCAGGACTACTCAGAGGAGATCTGAATGGACTCAGTATGTAGCAACCTATCCAAAGGACACCAACAGGGGACACACCATCCACTTCATCTTTGGGTGTGGCTAACAGGGACATCTCAGCATAAGAGCTTAGACATCTCACCATATAGCATCATAAAAATCCATTTAGAGAGACAGAGCTTATAATTATCACCTAAATTTTGGTGCCTTCACTTTGAGTGTTTCTTTTATATTAAAAATACATATCCACTCACAATCTGGTCCTTCTAACTTCAAGAATAAAGGCATAGGCTGGACACAGATGCGATGGTCTCTTGTCCCAGTTATTTGCAAAGCTGAGGCAGAAGGATTATTTGAGGCCAGGGCCAGCCTGGGCAAAATAATGAAACCCTATCTCTAAAGGAAGGCATAAAGGCGAGCCTGCCACTCCTTAATTTCTGCAGAAGGTCTTCCTTTAGCTGTAGCTTGTTTCCTATTAGAATGGACTCTGGCCCACTAAGACGTGCATGTGCTTTCTCTCTCAGTGGGTTTTCCAGAGCAAGGATCTCTAGAACAGGCTGTGTTTTGCTGAGAAGGTAGCAGGGGATGAGATGGCATTGAAGCAGCTCCCAGCAGGGGGCAAATCAAGGACCCGGGTGGCATGGACACCTTCCCTGAAGCTCAGCAGTTCTTGCTGCAGGTTGAATCTCACACATAAGCGAGCTTCTTCTCCTCCTTCTCCTCCTTCTTCGTGTATTTTAGGGAAAGGTATACAGGATGTTCAGGGTCTCGCTACTAGATCAGACTCATAGTGATCCGCCTGTTTACAGCCTCCCAAGAGCTGGGATTATAGGCACGCGTCACCACACTCAGTCTCAATTGCCATCTCAGTGCATCCCGGGGCAGGGCTGGCACAACAGGCCCAGGAATCAAACCCCTGGCCCTTGTACCTGCTTGCAGGTGCTTTAATCTGCTGAGCTATTTGGCAGGTCCATAAGCAAGCTTCTGATCGAATGCCACACACTGGCCTCCCAGGCATTATTCAGTCAGTGGAGCCACTCGACATGCAGTTACACTAGAATCCTGGTGAAGTCTGCATCTCTGTGTCCTACACTACCATCAGTGAGAGCTGCTGTGTCCTCTCCACACATGCCCCCCTCAGTCGTCTCCATCTTTCTCCATGGCCCTAGGATAAAGCTCTGGCCTCTCTTTCTCCACCTGTGCTCCAGCCTCTCCCCAACCTATGCTCCACAGAAAAGCATCCACAGGACTTCAGACACTGAACAGACCTTGTAAGTCCCTTCCTTGACACCCTTTAGTTGCTTCCCAATACATTTTTTGTGTGTTTTTCTTGTTTTCCAGTGTTAGAGACTGAAGCTACATCCTGAGCTATATCCCCAGTCTGTTTTATTCCAAGTCAGGGTCTTGGTCAGCTTAGGCTGACCTCGAACTTGTGATCATCTTGCCTCAGCCTCCTGTGTAGCTGGGATTACAGGCATGCATCACTGCACTTGGTCTCCAGTAGTTGTAACAAAATTCAGATTTACTGGCTTATAAAAGCCCTCCCTGAACTTAGTCGTGACTACGAGGCTGACCAGCATTCTCAACAGGACAACAGCGCCCCCAGGGAGAGGAAAATTGGTTCTGGAGGGAAGGAGAGAAAATAAAAACTGTCTTGCTCTTTTCAATGTATTAGAAAAAAAGGCATCTGGAGTTCAGAAATGAATGCCTTCACCTCAGGCTCCGCCTCCCCTTTTCTATGAATGGTCGCTCTGTGCAGTGCTGGTCTGCGACAGAAGCATTCTGTTGTCTGCACTGCCTAATTTGGTAGCATTTAGCTACACGTGGCTCTGAAACTTTGAAATGTGGCTGGTGAAAAAGGGGAAGCAATTTTTCAGTTTACAAGTAAGCTTCTATAGTCACGGGAGACTTCAGCCACCACACTACCACAGCTGGACACAGCTGGATGTGTTCTTTTTATTTTTCCAGGGATAAACCTGGAGCCTTAAAAACACTTGGCAGGTGTTCGCCCAAGAAGCCACATCCCTCTGCCTTTTGGTTTCCAGATAAGGTCTGGCTGACCTGGGCAGAGTGGCCTTGAGCTTGTGATCCTCCTGCCTCAGCCTCCTTTGGACTCGAGGACATCAAGCTCTTTGTCCCTTTGCTTGTGTACATTAGGAAGCCTTTGTTACAAATTAACAAAAGAGATCCTTATTCCAAATAACAGAAAATCCCCTAATTGTGGTGGTTGGATACATGATTCCTGCAGCTTTCTGTGGGACAAAAGGGATAAACAGTCAGATGAAACTGGCTTGCATCTGAACAAGTTGCTCAGGAGGCAGGGATGCTCTGGAATCCGGAAGGTAGTACCCTGATCTAGAACTCTAATCTGGGGCGATTCTGCCACCAGGGGACATTTGGCGGTCTGGGGACATTCTGTCACGACTGGGTGTGCAAGAGAGCTATGCTGTGCAGTGGTACAGTCAGGACCATGTGCAGATGGTCCCCCCAGCAGAGCTGTGTCCCGCCAAGGTAGTACTAGGCCCATAGCTGAGAAGCCCTGTCCCACACTTGGGGACATAGGATGCTGCCTGGCATCACTGCAGCCCAACGGGTGTGGCACATGGATGCAGTCTGAGAGCAGTCAAGGTGAGGACCTGCACCGGGTCAGTGCCCTGTGCCAAGTTCCCTCGGTCTGCAGCCTGCTGAGCTCTCTTTCTACATGCTGCCCTCCGGCCTGCAGCAGTGAGACTGGTCATGGTCTCCATCAGGTACCCGCCCAGGGGGATGTACCACAGCAGGGCACAACGCTCATTCTTGAGGCCCTCCCCTCCCAACACAAAAAAGATACTAAGGAGCACAAAAGTTTCAGAATCGGCTTTTACTATTACCAAATTCCAGTTCCTCTGTCTTAGCAAACCAATAGGCCACTAGGGTAACCCAAACTTTTCCCATGCTTAATTAAGAATCTTTCTGTTCAACTGAGATGTAAGACTCTCTACTCTTTCACTGTCACAATTTCTTTCTTTCTTTCTTTTTTTCTTTCTTTCTTTTCAGCACCAGAGTTTGAACCCAGGGCCTTCATACTGAGCTACACTCATGGCCCTTTTCTGGCAGGCTGGGTTCAAACTTGGGATTCTCCTGTCTCAGCCTCCCACAGGGGTAGCCTAATTAGCATCTCAAGAAACAGAGTACAACAAACAAAGGCCAGGGACAGCTGTGGTCTGTTACTGAAAATCCCAGAAAGCTGGGATAGGGAAATCCCCGAAAACTGGGACTCCATGAGATAGCCAGCAGCTTCACCTGCTTGCTCCATGTTTGTTACTTCCTCCCTTATTTGGAATGTTAATAGTTGTCTCCTCCCCTGCTTGGAAATAACATCTTTGTGAACCTGGTGATAGGAAAAAGGTGCAAGTCAATAGAGGATGTGGTCCTCCTTTACTAAAGTAATTATGCACAAGACCACGTTCACTAGCCAAAATAAAGCTGAGTTGCTTTTGGGGTTCTTTGCTCACTGAGGGATGAATCTCAGTGAGTCCTCTGAAGCTGCCTTCATCGGGTCTTCTTGTCGTTTCTTTTAGCACCGACTCATAATATACAATACACAGGTGAAATTACAGGTGCGTAACACTACAGCCTGCTTTCTTACAGGAGATAATCAACATTTTCCAGACAAGATGCAAGATGCAAGCAAGAAGGCCTTGTATTCTGTGAATACAATCCGGGAGACTTTAATACTCCAGGAAGCCAGAAAAACATGTGGTAACTAATGCCACAATCAGATGAGCTCAAGCCCATCTCCTACCAAGCTTTTGGTAATGTCTTATAGGATACATTCTACAAGCAAATTCCTGGGAACTATCCCTGCACTTTCTCAAAACATCACGCTTCCAGGAATGGGTGTGCTGGGAAAGTTTATGTCATATTCTACCACATCAATCCCACTTAAATCCTGAAAATTTATATACACAGCATCTAGTACCATTTAGGAAGAAATTTTTTTCCTCCAAAACCAAAACAAGAAACAATGAATATGACCGTTGGGTAGCTTAGCAAGAAGTCCATTCACTTTGGAGTCTGCTCCACCACATCCAGGGGTTGCCAGAGACACCTCATGAGGGAGTCACAGCGCTCTTTGCCTTTTCATAAACTCCTAGTTTAATTTCTCAGTACTCAAAGGATGATTTGGATCTGCAGAAGTCACTAACGGAAATGAGGAACACAGAGGTGCGTAGAGCACACACTGGGAATAGCTCAGAGCTAGAGCGTTTGCAAAAACCAAGACCTCAGCAGCAGCACGGCAGGCAGGAAAGTTTAAATTCCTCTCCATGAGACTTGAAAACACAAATGTAGTGATTAAGTGACAGTCCCTGGCTCCACAAAACTTAGAGATGAGGGCCACCCATGGAGGGGACAGGAAAAATCAAGGATGAGCTCCAAGTTTCTGGCTGGACACGATGCCAGATGGTGAGCCAGAGCCAGGTCTCCAAATAAACAATGCCTGGTTTGTTAACTGACTGATGGACACAAATAAATCTTCTATAGCAGCTAAGCCTGAAGCACTGGTGGAGCTGGCCTTCCATCTCCACAGCCTGGGACTCTCTGACAGGATGGGATTGCGAAGATCGGAACAAGGATTTCACCCCTAGTCACCAGGTTTCTAGGCTTTTCAAGATCACTGACTTTTTAAAAATACAAATAATCCATTTGATGCCTCCATGTACTGAATGTAGCTGAAGCCCCTCTCCTTGGTAATTTCTGCCTGCCTGCACAAAGCGTGACAGTTTGCTACCTAAGGCTCTGTGGGTTCAGGTTGATCATTTGTAGGCTTGTTAGGGACTGAATGTGTGTGTCCACTCCTAATTCATGTGGAAGCCACAACTCACAATATGATGACACTTAGAGATGGGGCTCTGGGGAGGTGATGGTGTCAGGTGGGGTCACATGGGTGGGACTCTGGTCTGATGGCAACTGTGCCCTTAGATAGAAAGACACCAGAGAGCTTGCTCTTTTTGAATTTGCACGCACAGAGGAGAGGTCAGTTGAGGAGACCAAGGGGCAGGGGCTGCAGTCTACAAACCAGGAAGAGAGCATTGGCCTGAGACCAGAGCAGCTGGAACCTGGATCCTGAACTTCCGCCCTCAGACCCCAGAGGAAGCTGCCTAAGCCACTGCGCTACTTTGCTACAGTGCTCCCAGCGCAAGAATGTGGTGCTCTTCTGGATCAGCTGCTTCAGAACCAAGAATAGCCTGTTGCCTTTGGAGGCCATGTTGTCCCATTTTCGGTCTCTGGGCATTGAAACCTTTTGAACGATCTCTCTTCTGAGAATGTCTCACCATAACATTACACATTTCTAATTCTGACTCTGAATTTTCTCTCTTAAATTCATGCCCTGTCAGGTGTGGTAGTGCATGCCTGTAATCCCAGTACTCGGGAGGCTGAGGCAGGAGGATTGCAGCGAGGCCAGCCTGAACTGCACAGCAAGACCTGCTCTCAAAAAAAGAAACAAGCCAGACATGGTATTATGTGTCTGTTAGCCCACCACTCAGGAGACTGAGGCAGGAGGAACCATGCAAGTTTGAGGCCAGCCTGGGCTACAAAGTGAGTTCAAGGCTGGCTCAAACTACCTAATAAAACTCTTACCTCAAAAAGACAAAAAACAAAAATTAAAAAAAAAATTTACTTGGAAAAGTGAATGGGTCCCCAGGAGAACAGAGCCTAACTGGGCAGGTGTCCATCTTCAGTCCCCTCTCTAGTGACACAACCCATCTTTCCTGGTGGATCAGACTCCGAGGTGGGGACAGATTCAAAGCCGAGTCTCTGTGGGGGGGATCTGTCTGCAGGCAGGGAAGGGAAGTGAAGAGACAGCTGCCCTCGATCTGCTGCTTCCCACATGCCCTGGAAGTAATCAGCAGCCAAGGCGAGCCACAGAGGGAGCTAGATCCCTGTCCCCAACCACCTGTCACCTGGGCTGCTGGCCCAGAGAACGCGGCTGGCCTCGAGAGGTGAGAATCTGAAGTATGCGCAGCACTGAAAGAGAAGGGCGGGTACCAGGGACTGTGGAGACGAGGGGACAAGGACTCACTGTTTCAAGGATGTACAGCTTTGGTATTCTAAGATGAAGAGCATTCTGGAACAGGGTGGTGACAATGGCCATGTGCCACCATGAGTGTCACTCAGATGGACCCTTCCAAATGGTTAAGACAGTCACCATTAATGTTCCATGTATTTCATCACAATAAAATTTGGAATGTGCACCATAGTGGGAAGGCCTGGTAGAAAGAGGGTGAAAGTGCTGCTCAACTTTTTATGCTGAGTGTGTGTTGGGATAACATTTTGTTATTGTCTTGCTTGGCTCAAACTGCTATAAAAGTGCCACAGCCTAGAGGGCTTACAAACAACAGCTATGCTTCTCCCAGCTCTGGAAGTCAGAAGTCGGGGGAGGGGGGTACCAGCGTGGCCAAGTTCCGGACAGAGCCCTCTCCTCAGGGGCAGAGGGCCCTGGTGGCACAGAGCAGACTCAGGGAAGAACCAAGCATCCTCCTCATCCTGAGGCGCACCAATCCCGTTCCAGAAGCCTCCATCTCCACAAACTCCTCAGTCCCACTGCCTCCAGGAGCCACATCTCCTAAAACTATCACTTGGGGTTAGGGCTCAACATTGGAAGTGGGTGGTCATCTTAAGGGTCTCGGCTCTGGACATTTAGCTTGCAATAGACATATTAGTTTGAGAAGTATGATTAAGGGCTGGGGAGATAGTGTGGTGGTCTAAGCACCTGCCTGGAAAGAGCAAGGACCTGGGTTCGATCCCCGGTACTGCATGCTGTGCCAGCTCAGCTTAGAGCTGGCCACCTAGACCAGGCATGATGGCGAACACCTATAATCCCAGTGCTGAGGCGGCTGAGACAGGAGGATCTCTATAAGTCTGAAGTGCGTAGTGAGACTTTGTACTAAAATAAAAAAATTTAAAACAGAAAAGAAGTATGATTAAAATGAACCCCACCTCTTTGATTTTTCTCTTATGTTGGCCCCTGGAAAATTTAGAATGCTCCATGTGGATGGCGTTGGTGCTGCGCGGCACATTTCTCCAGGTCCCCTGCCACTCCAGCTGTGTGCGCACCAAACGCACTTTCAACCTGAAGCTCACACGTCCTGCGAGGGGGTGCTTGTGAACCTGTCAGCTCAATCAAGGGGGAAACAGCCGCCCTGGAGAGCTTGGCCGGACGTATAGGTCTGGTAAGAGGGGTCGAAGCCCTGGCGGTGTGGACCCAGGAAGCAGCCCTTCTGCCTTGTTCCCCCCCCCCCTCTTTTTCCAGACCACACAGCTGAAGTCAGGAAGAGGAGCTCAGCCTCAGAGTCCCCTGTGCCCGCACCTGAAACAAGCACCTTTGGTTCACACGCAAACTGGAGTGCTAGAAACCGGAACTGCCCCACAGCGCAAGATTTCTTTGACGCATCAGCCCCAAGCATTCAACTCCCACAAGTGCGACAGTCACCACGGCTCGGAAGCCTGCATGGCCCACCCTTCCCAGGGAGTATGAAGGTCACAGGTCACCGGGATCCCAGGAGGCAAAGGAACTGGAAGGACAAGTGACCAGGAACCGGCAGGCCTGGCGCCCCCACAATTCTGCTCTATTTCTCTTCCCTTTATTTATAGTAACAGCAAAGCATTTGCTTTCCTTCCACAAAGGCGACCCTTGAGAACTGGGATTGTCCCTGGGGCAGAAGAGCTGGTCTTTTCAGGACAGATGAAGAAAGCGGGAAGCACTGTCACTGTACAGCCGCTAGCCAAGTCCTTTTTTTTACCTCTTAGAAAAATAAAAGCCAACCCGGCATGGTAGTGCACGCCTATCATGAGGCTGAGGCAGGAGGATCACTGCGAGTTCCAGACCACCCTGAGCTCAAGGCCAGCCTGAAAAGCACAGTGAGACCCTGTCTCAAAAAGACCAGAAATAAATAAATGCATGCCAGGTATAGTGACACCCACTTGTAATTCTAGTACTCTGGGCAGCTGAGGCAGTATTATCAAAAGTTTGACTCCAGCCTAGACTACTTAGCAACTTAGCATGAATCTGCCTCAAAATACAGTAATTCCTCACTATTTCGGGTTTGACTTTTGTGGACTGTTTTATGGATTTTCAAAAAATATTAACCTAAGTTACTTATTGTGGATTGTTTGTTATATCACAGGATTTTGCAGTACCATACAGTGTATGTATGCTGTTAAAATTATATAGATTTACAAGTTTGGAAAATGGCTAAGAACATTGAAGTGTTTTTAAAAGTGTGGGAAAGATTTATAAGAGTATGTGAAGGGTTTATAAAGCCTATATATACATAAATACTAAAATAAATATAATGCCACTACTTCACGGACTTTCACTTCTCACAGGGGCGTCTGGAATGTAACCTCCACAGTAAGTGGGGGGCTTCTGTAATGAATTTAAAAGGGCTGTGGTGTAACTTTGTGTAAAGGTCCTGGGTTTCATCCCCAATCCTAAATAAGTAATAAAGAACGAGCTGAGGCAGGAGGATCACCAGTTCAAGGCCAACCTAGGCAATCAGCAAGCCCCTCATCTTTATTATATTTATTTATTTATTTGTCTTTTTTGAGACAGGGTCTCAATATGCAGTTGAGACTGACCTTGAGCTCACTTTTGTAGCCTAGGCTGGTCTTGAACTCACACTGATGCTTCTGCCTCAGCCTCTCAAGTGCTGGGATTACAAGTGTGTGCCACCACGCCTGGCTAAGCCCCCATCTTTAAGAGGGGGGATGTAGGTCAGTGCTAGAGTGCTGGCTGTGTCCCTGTGAAACTATGGGTTCAATCCCCAGTCTACTAATCAGTCAATCAATAAAAAACTAAAAAGGAATTAGGCTGGAGGTTCACAGCAGAACATTTGTGTAGCTTGCACAAGGCCTTGGGTTTAGTCCCAGCACCCAGAGGAAAGAAAACCAATTAAAGTATCATGAATCTGGCCTCAACCTGTGCTGTGCTGAGACTGGGGGCTTCATCTGTTGGGGGCACTTTCTGGAGGCTGCAGGCCCCAGGCTGGGGCTGCGTGTGGCCAGGGCCTTCCTGCTGCCTCATCCCACAGCAGGGAACAGAAAGGCAGGCACCTCCTCTCACTGAGCACCCACCCCTCCTGGAACATCACTGATAATCACCTCCTGGCTCTGAACCAGGCGCAGGGGCACATGCCTGTGACCCCAGAACTCGGGGATGCTCAGGCAGAAAGATGGCAAGTTCAAGCTTGGCCTGGGCAAAAATCCTTTTCAACCTGAGTTTCAGTAAAACTCAGTCTCAGGAAATAAAAATGGCTGGCTGTGTAACTGTCGGCAAAGACCGTGGATTCAACTTCCAGTGTGGGATTCAACCTCTCAGCACAGTTACCCTGGGCTCTAGATAGAAACTTCAGGGGATGTGTTCAAACATAGCTCATCTTAAACCTAAGGTAGAGATACATCTTCACAGCTATGTAATCGCCTTTTTGCTGTTTGAGAATGCCTCCACACCCCCATCCTTCAGAAAGGGCTTTAGAGGTAGCTCAGTTGACATCGACCTCATCAGATCAATTTCACAGAGAACAGCACAAAGGATGGAAGAGAATGGCTTCGCTGTGCTGGATCATTCCTCCAGGCACTCGGTTCCCAGCAAGGCAACTGACTGAGTGAAGAACCCAGACACAGGTTGTTTCCAACCCCTTCAGCACAATGTTTGTGGTGACCTTCTCGTGAGCTGTTGCCTTGGCCACCAGCTGGAAACTTGGTTTCCTGCAGAGAAAATCGTTATCTTTTTTTTTTTTTTTAAATTTTATTTATTTATTTGTTTGCTTGTTTCTTTATTTATTCATTTTGTGGCTGGCTCAGCCTGCCCTGGTGGTGGGGCTGGCACAGCATGTGGTGCCGGGGATCGAACCGCAGTACCTGCAGTTGCCTGAGCTTTCCTAAGCAGGCGCTTTAGACCACTGAACCATCTCGCCGGCCCGAAATCGTTATCTTAAAGGGGAAAAAAACATTTTACTAACATTTACTACCAATAAGTGCCTTCTTGGAAAAGAAAACCTAACTCTTTAAAATGCTAAAATCCCTTTCAGTGCTTGACGGATAGCTCAGTAGTCTAAATGCCTTCCTGGCAAGGGCAAGGACCCACGTTGGATCCCCAGTACCGCATGCTGTGCAGGTCCTGAAACCAGGAATGGTGGTGCACATATGTGAAGAGGGTGAGACAGGAAGGTCACTATGAGTCTGAGATGGGTAGCAAACAAGACCTTGAACCAAATAAATAGATTTAAAAAAAAATCCCTTTCAACCTGATTTACCTGGATTCTGATGCAAAGAATATATTATA
>PVKN010004782.1:0-16229 GCA_004027915.1 Capromys pilorides
AATTTTATTTGTTTATTTGTTTGCTTGTTGTGTTTGTTTGTTTCTTTATTTTATTTATTTTGTGGCTGGCTCAGCCTGCCCTGGTGGTGGGGGCTGGTGCAGCATGTGGTGCCGGGGATCGAACCGCAGTCCCTGCAGTTGCCTGAGCCCTCCCAAGCAGGCGCTCTAGACCACCGAACCATCTCGCCGGCCCACCATTGTCATTCTTAAGGTAACTAAACCACTCCCTTTCATTTCCTTCCTGATCTTCCTAACTGCCCTATGAGATGAGGAAGCAGTGTTTCCTCCCACTCCACTGGGAAGGAGGTGAGGCTCAGGAAGAGGGAGGATTTAAACAAGATCACTCACTTTCCGTTCGGCAGAATCAGGTCACCCCATGGCTTCCTCCTTGGGAGCCTCCTGCAAGGGCCAGTGCGGCAGGCAGCGCTGAGGCTGGGCTTCAGGGCCTCTTCCTGCAGGTTGATCCTGAGTAAGTGGCTTCATCTCTTTGAGCTATTTATTTATTTATTTATTCATATTTTTATTTATATTTTCATTTATGTATTTGGTACAGGGTCTGACAATGCAGCTTGGGCTCATAGTGATCCTCCTGTTGTCAGCCTCACCAGCCCAGGGATTACAGATATATGCTGCCATGCCCAGACTCAGTGGCTGGCTCAGCGCACCCAGGGGCTGGGCCAGCGCGGCATGCAGGATGGGGGATTGAACCCTGGTCCCTGTGCTTGCCAAAGCAGGCACTTAGTCCGCTGAGCTATCTGCCAGCTCTATATTTATTTGAGATAGGTTCTGGTGTATAGCACAGGCTGGCCTCAAACTTGAGGTAGTTTCCTGCCTCAGCCTCTCAAGTGCTAGGCTTGAATTACAGGCAGGACCTATCATGCCCAGCTCCAGCTCCCCCTCCCCCCTTTACTGGGAACTGAACCCAGGGCCCTTTCCTTGAGCAGCACCCTGAGCCCATTTTTTATTTCTTATTTATTTATTTTTGTTTTGTTTTTTTTAATTTTTTTTATTTGTTTGCTTATTTATTTGTTTGTTTGTTTCTTTATTTACTTATTTTATGGCTGGCTCAGCCTGTCCTGGTGGTGGGGCTGGCGCAGCATGTGGTGCCGGGGATTGAACCGCAGTCCCTGCAGTTGCCTGAGCTTTCCTAAGCAGGCGCTTTAGATCACTGAACCATCTCGCTGGCCCCCCATTTTTTATTTTGAGACAGGGGTCCCTTTGTGGAGGACCGCCTCACCAGCTCTCCTGGAAGGAAGAGCAACTGTCCCTATTTGACTGAGCCTGACCCTATTTCCTTGTATTGATATGTACAGAGCTGGCTAGGACTTCCCTTTATCCTTTCAATTGGCCTTAAGCAATGTATATTGGTCTAGCTGAGGCGCTGGTGATAGTCTTTGAAGGTGGCATGCGTGTTTCCCTGGTAACCTACACCTGCTGCTCCTTAGGGTGAGTCAAGTCAAGACAGGACGGAGAGCTAATGCTCCTCGCTGCCAGCTGGGAATCATGCTGGAGACAGAGGCTATGATTTCCTCGGGCTTGGAAGACTACATCAAAGCTGAGGCACAAGACTGCCCAAAACATTAGATACTAGCTCAGTAGCATTATGCTCATTGCTCTATCTGCATATCCTCTCTGCATACGGCAGAGGTAAATGTAGGCCCCCACCTAGCTCAGCTCACAGCACTCACCTGTCTCCCACAATCCCCAGTTATTCCTCCTCAAGCCACTCCTCCATTGAATAAAATCGGGTGAGGCCCTGGGCCTCTCTCTGTTCCAGAGAACCATCTTTGTGGCTGGACTTAGAGCCCCCTGGCTCCCCAATAATTATAAATATGTTTTAGTGTCTTTATTTTCACTGTGGGTTGCATGGGAAGTGGTAGATTGGAATTACCTTGGTGAGATTCCAATAATGTAACTTTGGGATTACAAATACTGACTTTTCAGATCAAAATGAGGACCTAGGAGGGACTCCTACATCCCTTGAGTTGCTAAATTACACAGTTGGGGCGGAAATTTATAATCCTCTTGCCTCAGCCTCCCAGAGTGCTGGTGTTATAGGTGTGTGCTACCACACCTGGCTGAGCCGAGCTTCATTTTCATTGCATGGTGGACCCGAGGGGACTTTGTCAGTGTTCTCCTGGGCGCTACAGTAATCTAATTTTTGTTTATTTTTTGAGGCAGGGTCTCATTATGCAATCCAGGCTGACTTTGAACTCACAGTGATCCACCTGCTTCTCCCTCCCGAGTGCTGGGTTATGGGCGGGCCACACTGTGCCTCAACACAGTAGCCTGATGGCCGTGAAGCGCCTGGCCTCCCTGAACTATGTGGGACAGTGAGAGCTGACCCCCCTCCCTTCTGTGTCCTCAGTGCTTGGTCTCTTCCCTTGGGGCTGAGCTCTGGGACACTCTCTGGGGAGCCCTGTGGTCTGTGAGACTTTCTCCTAGATAGCCCTGCACACCCCAGGGAGAGCCCTTCCTTCTCCCTTGTTTTACCTAAGCCTGGAGTCTGTGAGCCAGAATCAGGCATCCATGCTTCCCTCGGTAGCCAAAGTGGGGACTTCCGGGTTTGAGTGTCATACTGGGGTTCAGACCTGACCGCCTGACCTAAGTTGCAGCCAAGAATCTTCCTGCCCTGACAGTGGGATGACAGCCCTGCTATTGATGCAACCTTTCTTTCCTCTCCACTCCTAGCCCTGTCTCCTCCCCTTCCTTCCCCTCTGCCTAGTACTTGGCCTTCCTGTCTGCCCACCTCCCTGTGACTGCCACCTGCCCCTGCTTCCCTGGTGTTCCCTTGCCCCCCACCTCTAACATGTAGGTTGCTTCCAAGAAGATGTAGTTATAAATGCTCCTACTATGGGTGCGCATGGATCACTTGTGATATGATGGCTTGAACTCTGTTGGGAAGTTTCTAGAAGGAAAGTAGCTGGGTTGAATGAAATTTCTGCTTTTAATATCTTGTGTAATCTCCGTACTGGTCTCTATAATTGTACTAGTTTACATTCCAGCCAACAATGTAGATTGGTTGTTTCCCTCTCCTCTTTTTTTTTTTGGTGGGACCAGGCTTCAAACTCATGACCTCGCACTTGCTGCCAGGTAGGCACTTGTGCCATGGAGCTATCTCCCTGACCCTTTTTTTTTTTTGACAGGGTCTCACTATGCAGTTTGGGTCTGCTATGTGCTCATTTTTTGTAGCCCCCAGGCTGGTTTCTAACTTGCAGAGATCCTCTTGGCTCAACCTTCTGAGTGCTGGTATTACTGGCGTGTGCTACCATGCCCAGTTCCAGGCTGCATGGTGTGCACCAGCATTCAGGGCCTAGATAGTGAGCCCAGGCATCCGGGGCTGAGACTGCATAGCATGTGGGGTGGGGATCGAACTTGGGTCCTTGTGTTTGCCAGGTAGGTGCTTATGCCTCTGAGCTATCTTTCCTTTTTTAGTTTTGATTTTTTAGGGAAGAGTCTACAGGGTGTTCAGGGTCTAGATCAGACTCATAGCTCTATTGAGCTACTTGGCTGGCCCTTGAGCAATCTTTTCAACCCCAGTCCTCTGCATTTGTTATTATTTGATCTTTCTTTTTGATTTTATGCATGTATGTATGTATGTATATTACGTCTGGCTCAGCCTGCCCTGGGGGTGGGGCTGGCGCAGCATGTGGTGCTGGGGATTGAACCGTGGTCCCTGTGGTTGCCTAACCTTGCCTAAGCAGGCGCTTTAAACCACTGAGCTATCTCACTGGCCCCTTGATCTATCTATCTATCTATCTTTCTTTCTTTCTTTCTTTCTTTCTTTCTTTCTTTCTTTCTTTCTTTCTTTCTTTCTTTTGAGTCAGAGTCTCATTATGCAGTTCAGTCTGGCTTTGAATTCACTATGTAGCCCAGGCTGGCCTCGAACTTGTGGTAATCCTCCTGCCTCAGCCTCTTCATGTTGAGATTACAGGAATGTGCCACCACTCCCAGCTCTGTTATTTGATTAAAGGTGATAGCTATTCTTACTGGAGTAGAGTGAGATCCCAGTGTTATTTTAGTTTGCATTTCCCTGATGGGCAGTGATGTCAAACATTTTTTCATGTACTTATTGGCCACCTTACTTTAAGAAATATCTATGCATTAGGGTTGCAAACTTTTTGATTGGGTCTTTTATTGGGGAGAGTTCTAAGTTTTTGAGTTCAGCTAGTCTCAAGTGCCCTTTCAGTGTGCACTGTGGGTGGGGTGGCATTGCGTGGTGGGGATTGAACCCTCAGCACCTGTGTCTGCCTAAACAGGTGCTTTTGTTCCACTGAGCTATCCGGCCAGCCCTTCTTTATGTATTCTTGATATTAGTCCTTTGAGGAATAGCTGGCAAAAATTCTTTTCCATTGTGTGAGTTGTCTATTCACTCTGTTGGTTTATTCCTCTGATATACATAATGTTTTATTTTGATATAATTCCATTTGTTGATTATCAGCATTATTTCTTGTGTCATTAGGATTCTTTTTTATTTTTTATTTTTTTTGCGAGACTGGGGTTTGAACTCACAACCTTGCACTTGCCAGGCAGGCTCTTGTGCCACGGAGCTATCTCTCCAGACCCTGCTATTAGGATTCTATTCAAAAATAAAATGGTTCCTGGTGGCATAGGTTTATAATCTCAGCAATTGGGAGACTGAAGCAAGAGGATTCTCTTGAGTTTGAGAAGAGCCTGGACTACATAGTAGGATGAAGGCCAGCTTCAGCTGCCTGGCAAGACCTTGCCTGGAAACAATAGCAAGGGCCAGCGAGATAGCTCCCCAGACTAAGTGCCTGCTTAGGCAAGCGCAGGGACCAGGGCTAGATCCTGGGCACCACATGCTGTGCTGGCCACTCCCCCGAGTCCAGTCGTGGTGGCGCATGCCTGTAACCCCAGAGCTGGGAGGCTTGAAAACAGGAGGATCACTGAGTCCAGGCTGCGTAGTGAGACCCTGCATAAAAACAACCAAACCTGGGTTATGTCAAGAGTTTTTAAGAGCTTTACCTAGTTTATCTTCCAGAAGATTAAATAATTGTGTATTAATATTTAGGTCTTTTTTTTTCATTTTGATTTTAGTTGAGCCTTTATGTTTAAGAAATATGGGGTTAAGGAACGTAATTGTTATGTATCACAGACATATACTAATTTTTAAAAAAGAAGAAATATGAGGCCAGGCAGCATGGGCTGCATAGCAAGTTTAAGGCCAGTTTGGGCTAAAGAATGAGACCCTGTCTTAAAAAAAGAGAAGACTGTCAGCCAGACAGGCACATATAGTATATCTGTTTCAACACACAACAGACATATTGAATTATAAAGTAATAATTAAATATAAATGCATATCATTGATTTTTTTCTCTTTCTTTTTTTTTTTTTTTTTTTTTTTTGCATAACTGGGGATTGAACTCAGGCCCTTCTGCTTGCCAGGCAAGTGCTTATTCCACTGAGCTATCTCCTCAGCCCCAACATTAATATTATATATTTATTTATCTTTAGTTTTTTTGAGACAGGGTCTCACTGTGTAGTTCAAGCTAACCTTGAACTCACTATATAGCCCAGGTGGGCCTTGAATTTGTAACAATCCTCCTGCCTCAGCTTCCCAAGAGCTAAGATTCAGGTGTGTGCCACCATGCCTGACTTCTTTAAAATTGTTTTTAAGGTGTCTCTCAGTTGATCACCAACCACAGCACTGCTTTCTAGATCTGAAGCTCTGTCCTCTCAATGATAACTTTTGCTGCCCATACTTTCAGTATTTTAACTTTTTCTTCTTTTTTTTCTGTATGGGACCGGGGTTTGAACTCATGACCTTGTATTTGCCAGGCAGGCACTTGTACCTCGGAGCTATCTCCTCAGCCCGCAATATTTTAACTTCTTTTTTAATGTTCAGTGCCATAAGGACATTCCTATTGTACACTCATCAGCAGCATCCATCTTCAGAGCTTTTTCATCTTCTTCACTCTGTAGCTAGGTATGGAGTTACATGCTGGTAATCGATCCCAGTGCTCAGCAGGCTGAGTCAGGAGTTCAAAGCCAGCCTGGACTACATAGTTATCTTAAGGCCAGTCTGCACTACAAATTCAGACCCAGCCTCAAAAAACAAAAGCCCAAACACAGAAAAAAACAAAGCAACAAAAGAAACTGTATATTGATTCCTTGGCTCCCAGCACTTAAAAGCCAACATTTTTCCTCTGTCTCCATGAGTTTGGCCCAGAATGGACGATCTTTGCCTCCCCTCACACCTCTGCAGCTCCACTGGCTTGCTCTCGGTTCTTTGGCGTTGTCTTCTCTCTACTAGGTTGCTGCTATCATCCCGCCTTTGCTAAGTTTCCCTCGAGCTCCCCCTGGCGTTCTTGTAGAAGCTCCCATTCGCCTGATCCCAGCCCCACCTGCTTTTTTCTCTTGGCCTTCTAGAGAACGGGAAAAAACATGGGGCTGGCGGACTGGATGTGGCAGAGCCTTGCACAGGCTATGCAGCTACTCTGTCACTAAGCCGGCGCCACATGTTCAGCCCCCTTTTCAGAAATTTGAACCAGTGTCTTACTAATTTTTCCAGGCTGGCTTTGAACTTGTCATCCTCCTGCCTCATCCCCCCTCAACTAGCTGATGTGTGCCGCCATGCCCTGCTAAAACATGGGGTTTGGAAACCCCCACAGACCTGGGTTCAAATCCTATGTCTGCCTCTTACTAGCTGGGACTCTGAGCATAGCATTCCTCATTTCTGAGTCTCAGTTCACTTATTTGTAAAATAGGAAAGATAACCTGGGCATGATGGTACATGTTTGTAATCCCAGAACTCTGGGAGGCTGAGGCACAAGGTTTTTTTTCAATTTATTTGTTGCTTGTTTGTTTCTTTTTTTCTTTTTTTTTTTCCCCCCCCTCTCTCTTTTTTTTTTTTTTAAATTTTTATTTATTTATTTGTTTATTTATTTATTTTATGGCTGGCTCAGCCTGCCCTGGTGGTGGGACTGGCGCAGCATGTGGTGCTGGGGATCGAACCCCAGTCCCTGCAGTTGCCTAAGCTTTCCTAAGCAGGCGCTTTAGATCACTGAACCATCTCGCCGGCCTGAGGCACAAGGTTTTGAAATTCAAGTTCAAGTACAATCTGGGTAATCTGGCAAGTTAATTACTTAGACTTTGTCTTACAAAAACAAAAACAAAAACAAACAAACAAAAAAACAACCAAGGTTAAAGATCCTGGGTTCATCCTCCAACACTAAAAACAAAAAAACTTGGACTGGTGTTTTAGTTACTATTCTGTGGTTGCTGGGACAAATACCCGCCACAAAAGCTTAGGGGAGGAAAGGTTTATTTAGCTCACAGTTCCTGGAGGTTTCAAGACGATGCCCCCGCTTTATAGGGACTGGAGGAGGGGCTGGGGTGCTGCCCTTTCCAGGATGATCGGCTCCATACCTCTGCGCAAAACTGCTGCCTTTGCGGGGGCGGGCACTGTGACAGTATGTGCTGTCAGTTTTAACAGTTCCGCGCCTCTCTTGGACACGCCCCATCAAGCCCCGCCCCTCGAGCAGCACGCTTGGCAGCCCACTCCTCTAGCCTGGTGCTTGATAGTCCCATGATTTACGTGAGGCTTTTGGGGTGGGCACAACTAGCTAGAAACCACAACATTACACCCCTGGACCCCCAAAGACTCATGTACATCCTTTTCTGCAGAAGGCATTTTAGTTCATGTCTAAGAGTTGCCAAAGTCCCAACAGTTTCAGCATTGCTGAAAAGTCCAAGTCCCAAGTTTCCTCCAAGATCCAAGGCAAACTCTCAACTGTGAGCACCCACACAAATGAAAAATTACATACAACGAACATTGAAAGGCAGAAGATAAACATTGCCCTTCCAAAAGGTATACACAGGAGGACTCAAACCACTGGGGCCAAAACAAGTCCAAAATCCAGCAGGACAAACATTAAGTCCTATAGTTCCATGTGGAACATCCAAAGCAATCTGTGACAAATTGTGAGCTCCACGTGGCTCCACCCCTATGGCACTCTTGGTGGTAGCTCCCATAGCTTCTCTCTTAGGCCGGCTATGCTCCCTCCTTGCAGTTTTCCTTTGATCATCCACGTTCCTGGCTTTTCCACACTTCTGGGGTTTCCACGTAATAGGCTTCTACTCATAGCTTCACACATTGCCCTCCCCGAGGCACACTGCCTGGCCTCCCAGGCCTTCTTCTGAAATCGAGGTGGAAGCCTTCTTACCTGCAGCATGTGGTGCCGGGGAAAGAACCACAGTCCCTGCAGTTGCCTGAGCTTCCCTAAGCAGGCGCTTTAGACCACTGAACCATCTCACCGGCCCCATCTTTTGCCTTTTTGAGACAGGGTCTTGCTATGCAGTTCAGGCTGGCCTTGAGGTCACTTTTGTAGCCCAGGCTGGTCTTGAACTTGCCCTGATCCTCATGTCTCAGCCTCCCAAGTGCTGGGATTACAGGTGTGTGCCACCACACCCAGTGAGTTCCTTTATTTTATTTTTTTATTTTTGCAGGACTGGGGATTGAACTCAGGCCCTTATACTTGCCACTCAAGTGCTTATTCTACTGAGCTATTTTCCCCGGCCCAAAAGGAGTTCTTTAAAAAAAAAACAAAAAAACCCTGAGCTAATGGAGCTAATGGCACTCAGCACAGTACTCGCCTAGCATACTCAGCTCCTGAGGAGTCCCTTCCTTTTCAGCCTCTTTATTGGCTACTGAACCCCTATATTTATTTATTTATTTTTGTGGGACCAAGGTTCAAACTCACGACCTTGCACTTGCCAGGCAGGCATTTGTGCCACGGAGCTATCTCCCCAGCCCCTGAACCCCTACACTTAATTTCATTCCATTCTATTATTTCTTTCCCCTTTCCTCCCCTAGTCTTTCTCTCTCTCCCACTCCCTCTCTTTTTGGTGGTTCTGGAGACTGAACCCTGGGGCTACTCAGCCCAATCTCCAGCCCTTTTGGAGACAGGGTCTCACTGAGTTGCCCAGGCTGGGTTTGAACTTGTGGTCCCCCTGCCTCAGTCTTCTGAGTAACTGGGGTTATACACATTCACCACTACACTCAGCACTGATCTCCAGTTTTGTTGTTGCTCTATTTTTTTTTTTAATTTTATTTATTTATTTATTTGTTTATTTGTTTACTTGTTGTGTTTGTTTCTTTATTTATTCATTTTGTGGCTGGCTCAGCCTGCCCTGGTGGTGGCGCTGGCGCAGCATGTGGTGCCAGGGATCGAACTGCAGTCCCCGCAGTTGCCTGAGCCCTCCTAAGCAGGCGCTTTAGACCACTGAACCATCTCGCTGGCCCCATATGCTTTTTTTTATAAGTGCTCCTTTTCTACAGCTCACTGCTTTCTTCTCCCTGGAGCCGAGAACTTGCTATTTATTCTTCAAGGTCATCTTGGTGAACACTCCATCTCTGAAAAGTTCACTGTCCTCTGCTGCCCCTCCCTGGAACTCCTTCAGTGGCTCCCAGGAGCTTCTGCCTATCCCCAGCCCCCTTTTCAGAGTAGACAGAGCTGGGTTATGTGCCCTGGTAAAGGGCAAGTCTACTTCCTTTCCTTGCTGCCTCGTGCCTACCACATGTGTGGCATCTAGTGGCAGCAATGAAAGGAAGCAGATGAATACCTCTTTCTTTGGCATCTTGACTCCTCCTCCACAGCCTGTTGCCTGCCCGATAAGGGGCTAAAGGTCTAGAAGGAGCTTGGTGTACTCCGGAAAGTGCGTTCCTGGAAACCGGCTCTCAGCCCAGGCCAGATCACCTCCCCTTTGCCTTTACAGTCTCCTCCTTTCTTTGTACACAAACCCCAAGACTCAGGAAGTGGCTTTGGAGTCAGGAGCCTAAGAACCTAGGGCATATGATTTAGCCTGGTCCCAGGGTTAGCCTGTTCTCTCCACCTCCCCAGGAGATCACCAGTGGCTGACAGGGAGTCCTCATCCAGCTTTGCCTTACGGAATGAGAAGGCTTTACAATGGGGACAGGTGGGAAGTCCAGGGGACAGGTGGGAAGTCCAGGGCCCAGAGCCACCTGTGCCTTAGTGCCCTCCTTGTGTCCCACCCAATCTATGGGTCTGCAGAGCACTCACTTGATCAGTTTTACTGGGGTAAGATAAAAAAAATGATAGGAAGAAAGGAGACAAGGAAAACAATCTTTGTTTTTTTGAAACAGGATCTTGCTCTGTAATTCAGGCAGGCCTTGAACTCACCTTGTAGCATCCCAGGCTGGCCTCAAACTCCCACAGATCTTCCTGCCTTAGACTCTAGAGGGCCTGGACTACAGGCATGTGCTGAGGCAGGACCGCCTTGAGTTTGAGGCCAGCCTGGGCTACACAGACAGATCCTGCCTCAAAAAACAAAAATAAAACCAAAAAACAAGACCAATACCCCCCCAACCCTACCCCAGCAATTTGAGGATACAAGCTCACTCAAGTTTTCCATAGGAGTTTCTTAGATTTGTTTATCCTTTTCTTTCTTTTTTTTTTTAAATTTTATTTATTTATTTGTTTGTTTGCTTGTTGTGTTTGTTTCTTTATTTATTCATTTTTTTTGTGGCTGGCTCAGCCTGCCCTGGTGGTGGCGCTGGCGCAGCATGTGGTGCCGGGGATCGAACTGCAGTCCCCGCAGTTGCCTGAGCCCTCCTAAGCAGGCACTTTAGACCACTGAACCATCTCGCCGGCCCCTGTTTATCCTTTTCTTCTTCTTCTTCCTTCCTTCCTTCCTTCCTCTTTTCTTTTTTTTTGGTACTGGGGATTAAAACTCAGGATCTTGCACTTGCCAGGTAGGTGCTTATGGGGCTGAGCTCTCTCCCTGGCCTATCCTTTTTTCCCAGGTTCATCACACCCCAAATCATTAATGACGATAATCTGGCTTAATTGATAAGGGGTATGAAGCTAGATCTTAAAAGCTGAGTTTAAATATTTTTAGGTGAAACATCTTAGGTCACCCATCTTAAAGTATATATGACTGAGCCGGGTGTGGTGGCACACGCCTGTAATCTCAGCACTTGGGAGGCTGAGGCAGGAGGATCATGTGAGTGAGAACAGCCTGGGCTACAAAAGTGAGCTCAAGGCCAGCCTGAACTGCATTGCAAGACCCTGTCTCAAAAAGACAAAAAAACAAAAAAAAAAGTATGTATGACTGGACTCCTGCCTTTCACCTGTAAAATGGGCCATGCTTTTTTTTTTCCATAAACCAAAAGGAAACTTGCTATACATTTACAAATGCCATAGGTTTCCACCCTTTCAGACATAAAAAAAAAAAAAAAAAAAAAAAAAGGGGCTGGTCAGATAGCTCAGCGGATTAAAGTGTCTGCTAATGCAAGCGCAGGGCCTGTGCTATGTGCCATGCCCGCCCCAAACACCAGGCTAATTGAGACAGCATTGAGACTGGCCGTGGTGGTGCACGCCCGTAATCGCAGCACTTGGGAGGCTGAAACAGGAGGCTCACTATGAGTCTGATCTACGTAGTAAGACCCTGTGCTAAATAAATTTTCCTAAGAAAGAAAGAAAAAGGGAATGTCCCTTGTGTATTTTTCTTCAAGACAAATCTTTTTTACACCTCTTGACAACAAACTCTGAAAATCCTTTTTCTACTACCGGAGTCAGCGAATTTATTCCGAGGGCAGGGTCCGCTGAGTTTAAACCCGATTTTCTGAGGTCCTCTCTGGACTCAACCGGGGCTCTCCCTCACGCAGACACCGCCTCTCGGGTCAAGGACGCCGGTCCCGTTTAGGCCGGTGGGAGCCTCGGCAGAGGCCCGGGCCTTTGCCCAGAGTCTCTCCTGGTCTGGCCCACTGCGGGCAGGCCCCGCGCGGCTTTCCGCAGACGCCGGGATGGGCGCGGGTCTGGCCTGGGCGTGGGGCCCGCGGGCGCGGGGCTCCACTGACGGGCGGGGGGCACCCCGCAGCTCACCGCGTCCCTCGCGCGCGGTTCTGCCGTCCGGGCGCTCAGCCCACGGCGCTCGCCGGCCTGCTCCGTGAACCCGAGCGCACAAGGCGCCCGGCCCGCCGTCCCGGCGTCGTCCCGGCGGGGTGGGCGCCGCCTCCCGTGGGGCCACGTGGCCCGCAGGCGGGGCGGGCGGAGGGTCGGCCAGCGGGCCGCGGTGACTCAGGCCGCAGCTGCTCCCGCGTGACGAGGCGGCCGGCGGGGGAGGGGGCTGCGGCCGGAGCGGGGCGGGGCCGCGCGGCGGGCGGGCGGGGCGGGCGCTGGGGGCGCCGCCAGAGAGCCCCAGAGCCGCGGCCGGAGAGGATCGTGCAGCCTCGGGCAGTCCGGGTGAGGCCGCCGCGTCCATGGCGGGCGCGGGGTGGACTAAGACCCCCGGGGGCCCCGGGCTCGGGAGGCGGACTCTCCCCGGGCCCTCCAGCAACTTGGCTTCTAAGCCACGCGGCGGGCCCGCCGCACTTTTTCGGGGGGACGTCGGCGCTGGGCGCAAAGTGGCAGGCGTGGGTCGAGGTCTTGGCTGGCTGGGTGGGAGAACGGTGTCTGGCGCCCAGGGACTGCAGCCCACGGGACTGAGGACGGGGCCCACCAGGCTCGCGCCCCCTGGCCTGGCCCTCCGTCGGCGCCGCGCTCCGGGAGCGCCGGGGAACTCGGGCGTTGCCCCCACCCCCTCGGGAGGAGCGGAGGGGCCGGGAGACGTGGACGCGGCCGCGGGCTTCCGGGTGGGCGGGGCCGGGCTGGGGGCCGCGCGGGGAGACCTCGAGGGCCGCTGCGGGGCGGCGGACGCGAGGCCGGGTCCCTCTGGGCGGCTCCCAACACCCGCTTTCCCCCTTCCGCCCTCTCCGGCCCAGGTCCAGCAGCCATGGCGGTGGAAGGAGGAATGAAATGTGTCAAGTTCTTGCTCTACGTTCTTCTGCTGGTGTTCTGCGTGAGTGGGGAGGCGCGGCGGCGGGGGCGCGCTGGCAGGGTGGGGGAGCCGGGGCGCGGGGGTGGGGGGCTTGAGGGCCGGGGAGTGGAGGCAGCTGGAGACCAGATGCGTAAAGCTAGCCCCGGGAAAGGCCGGAGGCAGGTCAGCACTCCCTTCAGCTCTCGGGACCCCCGCAGGCTAGTTCGGACCGAGAGTGGCCCAACTGGCTGTACAGCACCCCGCCGCACCCCCACTTCTCCTGGCCCTTCCTGTCTGGTGACCCAACCACTTGTGATACGGGGCAGTGGGGCAACCATCCAACGGCCCGATGCTATCGCCGACGAGGTTTCCCTCCCTTCTGCCCGTTCAGATCCTCCCCTCCCTGTACCCCTGCCTCAGCCCAGCTGCTGGCCAGGGAAGGGAGCTGCCCACCTTAATTTAGCTCTGGCTACTGTTTGTCCAGGGAGGGCTCGACACTCTTGGCCCTTTCCTCCTCCGCCTCCTCCCTCCCTCAGAATCTTACTCACTGGAGGCTAAGTGAGGGGGCAGGCTATTTGGGCAGATGCTAGCAGGGATCCCCGGAGGCCAGGGAGCAGTACTGTTGTGGGTGGTCAGGTACATGTGCCTGGAGGCCAAGTTTCTGTGTACTTCCTTTTTCTTTTTTCTTGTTTGGTCCAAAAAGCTGCTTAAAGGAAGGCCTGGCTTCTGTTGTCTCTCGGGTGCTACTTGTTAAAGGAAAAGACTTAATGTAAGAGTTGTTTTTCCAAACTAAAACATCAGCATTGTGCTGAAATTGGGCTTTATTTATTGGCACTTTGTGATAAATAAGTGTAGGTTCTCATCTCTAAAAAGTTCAATGTCCCTGACCCTAGAACTACTCCCCAGCCTTCACTCGGGTAAAGATGGGATTATACCTCCCTCATTTCCAGTAATGGGAATTAGTGCCCTGGATAGGGTCAGGTCTGTGGCTTTGGGATACTTGCTGGCCAGTGAGGAGGGCTGCTGGACTGGCTTGGCCCTAACCTTCTCCTGCCTGCCCCCTAGGCCTGTGCAGTGGGATTGATCGCTGTGGGCATAGTGGTCAAGCCTATCCTGAGCGGGACCATGAGTCCTGGGGCTACTCCTAGCAGCCTGTTGCCTGTGATCATCATCGCGGTGGGGGCCTTCCTCTTCCTCTTGGCCTTCCTAGGCTGCTGTGGAGCCTGCAAGGAGAACTACTGTCTCATGATCACCGTGAGTGCTGGGGCTGTGGGTCACTGTGGGTGCCTGGGCCTGCCAGAGGGGATTTCTGTACCAAAATGGCAAGGTGGGTCCATGAATGTTCAAGCTCTGGCTAGGCTACAGCAGACCCTCCCATCCAGACTCCAGACCCGACTCGTTTCCTTTGCTTCTGCAGTTCGCCATTTTCCTGTCTCTTCTCATGCTGGTGGAGGTGGCCACAGCCATCACTGGCTATGTTTTTAGAAACAAGGTAAGCAGGGAATAAGGGAGTGCTCTGCCTCTGGCCTCTGGCTGCTTTGGGACCCAGGTACCTGATTTTGTCTTCAACTCTGTTCCTGTTCTGCTCTCTGCTCTCAGGTGAGAGCAGAGTTTGATAAGGACTTCCGACAGCAGATGAATAATTACTCCAAAAACAATAGTACAGCTGAATTCCTGGACAAGTTGCAGACACAAGTGAGTAGTACTGCTGGGAGCAGGCTGGTGGGGGAAGACGATCCTTCTCTCTACATTGAAAGTGAGTGTCACTTGGAAATTTTCCTCCCCTTTCTCCTCCCCCAGTTTAGTTGCTGTGGGGCTGCTAACTACTCGGATTGGGAGAACATCCCAGGCTTGGGCAAGGACCGGGTTCCTGATTCTTGCTGTGTCAACATCACCATGGGCTGTGGCACTGGCTTTAAGCTGAATACTATTCATACTGAGGTAGGAAGAAGATGGAGGCAGTGAGGGACTTGGGAAATTTGGGGGTGTTTTCAGAGGCAAGAGACCTGGGGTGGTAGTAAACATGGTCAGGGATAAGGAGGAGATCTCGGGGTGCAGGGATGGGAAGAGACAGGTGGGCTGGGGAGGCAGGTTTCTGAGGGTGCTCTTGCCATGTTTTTCTGTCTCCCTTTAGGGCTGTGTGGAGAGCATTGTGAACTGGCTGAGACAAAAAATACTTTTGGTGGCTGCAGCAGCCCTGGGCATTGCTTTTTTGGAGGTGAGAGGTGCTCTGGGCAAGGGCTGGGACCAGGCCTAGGGTTTCTGGGGAGGAGAGGCAGTGGGGAGGAGGGTGATGAACCAGAGGTGCTGGCCTAAGGGATTCCTTTCCACTCTGCCTTTTTCTTTTTCCTTCTAGGTTCTGGGAATCGTGTTTGCCTGCTGTCTTGTGAAGGGTATCCGAAGTGGCTATGAAGTGATGTAGGGGGTCCGGTCTCATTAGCCCCCGCATCTAGGGGAGTAGAGTAGAATCCCCAGGTTTTTTCAATTAAAAGGATTATTTTTTCAGACCACAAAGAGTGATGGTCTCACTTGTCCTACCGTGCTGTTTGACCCTTTTTTCTGTTCCTTTCCTCTGGCACTTTGCTCTGTGTGCCTCTGGGAAAGATAGGCATGTTTGGGGAACTGTTTGGGAAAGGAGGATTTGCTGAAGGTTGGGTGGGCTGGCAGGGGATCCAGAAGAGGCTGTGGGCCACTCCCCTCTGTTTTCTTGACTGCTGCTGCCAGGCTTAGCCCTAGAATATTCATGAAGCCATCTGCGTGAGTCAGAGGGATTTTTTTGTAATGCTTCTACCTGACAGTTTGGCTCACACAGAGATGCCCAGCAGACTCCTTCCTGCTCACCTTCAGGGAGACTTGTAAAAGGGGTAGTAAGCTCATTTGAGATTTGCATAGCCAGTGTCCCTCTTTTTTTTTCTGTGACGGTCCCACTGTAGCTCAGGCTGTCCTCAAATTTAGGGCAATTTTCCTGCCTCAGCCTCTGGGGTGCTGGGATTACAGAGGTGCACCACCAAGTCTGGCTTCTATTGCTTTTTCTTCTATTGGTCCCATATGGTGCTGACTCATCATCTGCCATTCCCACGAAAAAAATAAGGATATTCCTTCAACAAACAATTGTAAGGTGGGCATGGTGGCACACACCTGTAATCCCAGCACTTGGGAGGCTGAGGCAGGAGGATTGGTGGCGTTCGAGACCAGCCTGGGCTACAAAAGTGAGCTCAGAGCCAGCCTAAACTGCATAGCGAGAACCTGTCTCAAAAAAAACCCAGAAAACCACCAATTGTAACCTTACCTCATAGAAAATAAGGGGAATGTGCCCTCTTGTGGCCACTCCTGAGAGTGCAGTTTAAGACCACGCACAAACAAGGCAGTTCCCTCATGCCCCCTAGTGGTTAATAGCTGTCTTGCAGGTATGAAAGGCTAGTCTTTGGATAGGTAAGGTAACAGGGTAG
>PVKN010004782.1:16329-32685 GCA_004027915.1 Capromys pilorides
TTTTAAATTTTATTTATTTATTTGTTTGCTTGTTGTGTTTGTTTGTTTCTTTATTTATTCATTTTGTGGCTGGCTCAGCCTGCCCTGGTGGTGGCGCTGGCGCAGCATGTGGTGCCGGGGATCGAACTGCAGTCCCCGCAGTTGCCTGAGCCCTCCTAAGCAGGCGCTTTAGACCACTGAACCATCTCGCCGGCCCAAATACATTTATTTTGAATGCCTGTTTTGTGCCATGTGGCAGGCAGTACCAGAGTGGAGACAGAAGTA
The DNA here is from genome assembly GCA_004027915.1 of Capromys pilorides. Classification (NCBI taxonomy): domain Eukaryota; kingdom Metazoa; phylum Chordata; class Mammalia; order Rodentia; family Capromyidae; genus Capromys; species Capromys pilorides. The sequence continues at coordinate 16,594 of PVKN010004782.1, forward strand.
ATAAATCCTTGCCCTTGGAAAGCAATCTTCCTGGAGCTCAGCTCATTGCACTGACTGGGCAGGCTTAGGAAGGAGCCAGGTGAGTGCGGCATCCACGAGGCTAGCTGGCAGGTACGAGGCAGGCAGCCAGAGCAGCTTGGCATCCCAGCCTGGGCTGTAGCGGGTTCGGGGGTGGCGCGCGGTCAGCGCATGCTCCAGGCACCGGCTCACTTTGGTTAGGTCCGGGTCACAGATTGTGTTCAGAACGTGCCGCTGTACTCGGAGGTCTGGCCCAGGGTGTGTGCAGTCAGGCCCCCCCCCCCCCCCCCCAGTCCAGCCCACCTAGGCCCTATCCGGCTATTGGGCACTCTCCCTTAGCATTCCCTTTGCCCCTGCCCTCTGCCCAAGAGGCTGACGTGGGCTGGCCTCTTGCTCTCATGTCCTTGTGCCCCCAGCTGGCCCAGCTACTCACAGGCAGAGAGGAAGGCGTCCCCATAGAGGGCCCGTGTGGTTGGAGGTAGCCGCAGCCAGCAAGCCTGCAGGGTGTTCTCCAGACTCTCCAGGCTGGTCACGGGGGTGCGGAAGAAGCCAGGCTCCACGATGGAGACTCGTACCCCAAAAGGAGCCACATCTCGCCTGGGGTGTGGGCAAAGGGGTTGCTGGGCTCTGGTCTCCCCTGTGAGGAGGGGACTCACGGACATGGATGGAGAAGTAGGAATGGGTTGGATATGGGAGTCCTGACAGGCACACTGCTCCTGTCCTGGAACTGTGGGCAAGGGCAAGAAGTGCCTTTTTTTTTTTTTTGTGGCACTGGGGACCAAGTCCGGAGTCTGGAGCTAGGTGAGTGTTGTGCCACTGGGCTATATATCCCCAACCAGAGGGAGAGACTTTGAAGATTTTTTTGTTTGTTTGATAGGGTTTCATGTAGCCCAGGTTGGCCTTGATCCTGGTGCTTCAGCCTTCAGAGTGCTGAGACTCTAGGCATGCATGCGCCCCTTATGTCTGGCTCCTGCATAATTTTTTCTATGATTTAGCCAAGCAAGGGTCAAACTTGTTTTAAAGGGCCTGATGGTAAATATCTTAGACATTGCCTGCCAAGAAATTTTTTTTTTTTTCCCCAAGAAATAGTAGTTTTGTGTTTTTGAGACAATCCCACTATGTAGTTCAGGCTACTTCTGAATACCCTAAGTAGCCCAACCTGGCCTTGAACTCTGATGTCTACCTGCCTCAGCCTGCCAAGTGCTGGGACTGGAGGCTTGTGCCATCACACCTGGCTACATTCTTTTACAGCCATTTACAATGTAACTATTTAAAAAGGTAAAAATGGGTGGGTGGTTTATGGGGAGAGAGAGCCAGCTGTGTTTTTCTTTTTTTTCGCGTGGTACCAGGGATTAAACTCAGGACTCTGCCCTTACCAGGCAAGCAATTATTCCACTGAGCTATCTCCCCAGCCAAAGCTGTGTTTTCATATACCCATAATCCCAGGACTCCAGGGACAAAGGATTGCTACAAGTTCCAACACCAGCCTGACTACCTAGAAAGGCCTTGTCTCAAAAAACTAAAATCAACAAAAAGTAAAAATTGTTACTAGCTTGAAGGTAGTTGGTAGGATCTAGCCTCAGAAATGCAGTTTTCTCCAGGTGTGGTAGCACATGCTTCTAATCCCAGCACTCAGGAGGCTGAGGCAGGAGAATTGCCACAAGTTTGAGGCCAGCCTGGACTACACAGTAAGTTCAGGGGCAGTTTGAACTATACAGCAAGACCCTGTCTCAAAAAACAAAACAAAAAATTGCAGTTTTCCAGTTCTTAATTTAAAATAGCACTGTTCTCCAGATCCCCAAACAGGATTGAGTCGTATCAAGGGCCTAGAGTGGCATTTGCTGGAATGGAGCCATCGTATGGGATAGCAGGAATACTTGTCACTGAGTATGAAATACTTTGCTGCTTGGTGCCACTTGGGAAATAAAGACTGAGGGGTAGGAAAAAGGAGACTGAAATTCTCTGTTAAGTGATGGTGTCGAGGGTGTCATAGAAGGTTGGGCTCGGTTTGGACAGCTTGGGCCTCTGTACCATATTCTGTCCTACGCGCCTTGTAACTCCCTCCTGCAGTCATGCAATTCTGAGTATCACTGTTTAAAGGCGAGGGGCAGGAAAATAGTGGTCTCCATGGGCACTCAGACCCGGGGTAGGTCCTGGTGCTTCCGCTAACCACTGACATATTGGCTGTTGGGAGGAATTAAAAGGAAAAAAAAAAAAAAAAAGTTAGTGAAAGCTCTTGCTCACTAATAAGGTTTTTTGCTGTTTTGTTTTCTTGAGATAGGGTCTTGCTCTGCAGTCCAAGCTGACCTTGAACTCAGGACGACCCTCTTGCTGCAGCCTCCTAGATGTGGGGTTGTAGGTGTATGCCTTCGTGCCTGGCTCTGTTTTTGGTTTGGTGCTGAGGAGTAACCCAGAGTTTTTACTCTAAGCTATGCCTCTAATACCTCTGGCCTTTACAAATTTCCTTTTTTAAAATTTTAAAACAGTGTCTTGATAAATGCTCAGGCTGGGCTGGAACTTGGGATCCTTCTGGCTTATCCTTCCAAAGTGCTGCAATTACTGATACCATGACTGGCTTTGTGTATTTCATTTTTTTTCCCTTACTAACCATGCTAGCAGGCTATTCTGAGCATTTACTGTGTGTTAACCATTGTTGGGTTCTTATACCTCATTTCACTCCTAATACCAGGCAGGTCTTATCCTGCTTTAACAGAAGAGAAATAAAAAGCTTACTGTCACAAAGCATTTAAGACAAAGCTGGAGCCAGGTGTGGTGGTATATGCCTGTAATTTCGGGAAGCTGAGGCAGGAGAATTGCCATAGTTCTAGAGCAGCCTAAATTACAATGAGATGTTGTCTCAATAAACAAAAATCCCCCAAATCAAAAGATTAATCTTGTAAATTTTATCTGCTGAGGCTTCACCACATAGCGGACCTACACTAGCCAGGGCACAGTGACTGGCTGAGTGGGCACCATGCGCTTGTACCCTGCAGCCCTGTGACTCCTCACCTTAGGCTGTCAGAGAACGCCTCCAGGCCAAACTTGGAGACACAGTAGCCTCCGCCATTGGCTGCAAGGCGACCCAGGACGCTGGTGATGTTGACCACTCGGCCCCGGGCCTGTAACAGCAGGGGCAGCAGGGCAAGGGTGACCCTGATGGGGCCCAGGGTATTCACATTCAGCACCTGATGGAAGTCTTCCTGTGTCAGCCAGGGTGTGGGCCCGATGATGCCCGCTACACCAGCATTGTTCACCAGGCCAAAAAGCCCTGTAGAGGGGTGAGACATGGGAGGTGGGGTACTCCTGCACTGTCTCCTACTGCTGCTTCCCCGCTGTACTCTTGCTTCCCACAGCCTCTGCAATAGCTGCTGGCATTACAATGGGGGAAGCACCTTACGCCATGTTCCTGGTGGCTCTGCCACTTACCTGCACCCTCAACGTGTGTCTCCACCCACTTGGCTGCCTGCTGGACACTCTGAGGATCAGTGATGTCTAGCAGGGTGGTGTGGAGGCGAGAAGAGGCCATCCGCTGTAGTTCCTTTGCCCCAGATGGGGTCAGGCAGCTGGCCAGGACTCGGAAGCCCCTCTGGTCCAGCCGCAGTGCCAGAAGGCGCCCAAAGCCAGAGTCACAGCCGGTGATAAAGATGAAAGGATTGCTGGCAGGCAGTCTCTGCTGGTCTCTGAGCAGCCACAGCCCTGCCCAGAGCAAGGCACCCAGCAGCAGAGGCAGCCACATGGCCGGACCCAGAGGACCTGCAGGTGGCAGCCTAGGCTGGGCAGGAAAGCTTGCTGTTTACTCTGGCCCTGCAAACCAAGCCCCTAACATCCTCCAGCTGGTTTCTGGTTTGAGCAGATTGAGAAATTATTTGCTTGGCAGATTATTGGCAAATTATAGCTTACTATGCAAAACAAAAGACCTGGGAAGACCCCTGCATTTGGGGCTAATGCAGCTAAACCAGTGAGCTGGTTGTGTGTACCTGCTGTCTGGGAGCAGAAGGATCTGGTTTGCTGGCATGCTTTCTTTTTCTAAACTAGGACACCAAAGTACCAAAGTCTTTTAAGTGTAACTGCAGCCTTATTTTTGGAACTACAAGTACAGCCAGGAGCACTGCCCTTCAGGCCCTATGGCCCCAAACATGCTGAGTACCTCCCTGCATCTCTGAACTTGGTTCCTCTTGTAGCAGGTCTGGCTGCTTTAGGGTTGTGGCAGATGGAAGGCACAGAGCGTGAGGATACGGGTCCCAAGCCAAATTCAGTTATCAACGCGTGTCATATCTAGCTACCTTCTCATCACACCCTCAGCTCCTGGGGTTCTGCTTACCTCCTCTGGGGAAAGCAGGCAGACGTTACGACTTGTGGAGCTGCTTCTTTGGCTTTGCTACCGGTCTCCCTGGGCTCCTACACTAGCTGTAGCAAAGGCTGAAGTCTGCAGTGGGTGGACTTAGGCACCAGGAGTGTTACGTGTATGCAGAATGGGGTGGGGGAAGGATGAAGAGGAGGAGCCAGGGAGGCTGAAGCTCACAGGGCTGAAGCCTGAGCTTGGCAGGGGCCAGATCTGTCTTTCTCAGTCTGGGCTCCTCACTATTCCGGCTATAGCCTCCCAGGGGGTGGAGCTGTCAAGGGTGGCAGATGCTCTCCTCTGCTGCCCTGTCATTCCTTTCTCATTAGCCCGGAAAATGCCCCCAAGAATTAATCTCCCACTCAGCCCAGACGCATGACACTGCTTAGTGCCAGCCTGGGACAGACCATGAGCACGTGGCACAACGGCCAGCTGGCACTGGGACCAAGCCTGCTGTTTGCCTGTTTTTCCTCTGCATGAAACTGAAGTCTAGAAGTGGGGAATTTGGCATGGAGGCCACTAAGACTTTCACTGGGGACCTGTGGGTAACTTTACCCTCTTGCTTGGCAAGCAGGACCTGCATCAGTTTGAGGAGGAGAGAAAGCTAGATAGTAGAAGTTGGGCGAAACACTGCTGGACCTTCTATTCTCATCCACACATCGAAGCCAGTAGTTCCCGGAAACATAACACGCAGAAATGGATGCTGTGTTTTATTCATGACCCATCAGTTCCCTTTCCCTCTTGCCCCTACGGCAAGGTGAGGGGGAGGGAGGAGGGCTAGGAGGAGGCAGACTGCAGCTGCCCTTTGTAGACATACTCCAGGGCGGTGGCAATGGTGCGCATGTCCAGCTCGATGCTCCGAGCCCAGTTCTCCACATCCCCGATTTCCTAGGAAGGGTGAAAGGGGTTGGAGCCCAGGAATCAGGATGGACAGAGTGTGCCTCCCGGTCTGGGGAACACTTTCCATCTCCTGGAAAGGACCTTTTTTTAATTTTTGTACCTAGTACAGGGTCTGTAGGGTCTCATTACACATATTAGACTTGTAGTGATCCTCCTGCTTTTAGCCTCTCAAGTGCTGAGATTACAGGTGCATGCCACCATGCCTGTCTCAGTCGCCAGTTCAGCACACGCCAGGGGTGGGACTGGCAGGGCATGCTGGGGATCAAATCCTGGTCCCTGTGCCTGCCTAAGCAGGCGCTTTAGTCCACTGAGCTATCTGGCCAACCCTGAAAGGGCCTTTTTTGGTTCCACCAACTTTTACTTTGGTTTACTTTTTTGAGATTGGGGGGGTTCTTGATATGTTGCCCAGGCAGGTCTCAGACTCCTGAGTTCAAGCAACCCCACTGCCTCAGCTTCCTGAGTAGCTGGGACCACAGGGGTGTGTGACCTCAAGTTGGCCATGACCCGAGCACTTTTTTGTTATTGTAGTGGTTCTGGGGACTAACCCCAGTGCTCTGCATGTGCAAGCTTGTGCTCTACCACTGAGCTATGCCCTCAACCCAGCTTTTCTTTCTTTCTTTGGCTTCTCTGATACTAGGACCAGAGGTGGGGTATTTGGGAGTATTACCCCTTTTTTTTATTTTTTTGCGGGACTGGGGTTCGAACTCACAACCTTGCACTTGCCAGGCAGAAACTTGTGCCACAGATCTATCTCTGCAGCCCCTACCCCTTCTTTTTAAACCAAAGCCTGAGGGAGTTCATGGGAGTTGAGATGACAGCAGTGATGTGGGTGGCCCACCTTGAGTGCCTGGTTGAAGTTCTCCACCATCCCAATCCACTGGCCTGTCTGCTTAGCAAATTGGGCAGCCTGGACCTGCAGGGTCTTCACTTCATGGTCCAGCTTTCTCTGGTTCATGTAGGCCTGGGCCACTCTAAGATTGGAGGAGGGAGGAGATCAGCTCAGGCAGTGGAGGGGGGGGAGGGGTGTGGGGTGGGGGTGGGGGGCTAGTCTCTAAGTCTACATTCCCTGGTAGTAGAGGGATGTCAATTGGGAGTCAGGGCTGGGTAAAACATTGTGATTCTGGCCCTTCTAGGATGTTATGCAAATAACTACTAGTATACATGCAAATGAGGCCAGCTCTTTCCACTCCCAGGATTCCCAGGAGAGCCAAGTTGGAAGCTGAAAGAAACACACCCTCTCTTATCTACCCAGGGGAGTTCTGGAGGGAGAGAAGTTTAACCTGGGGTTGTGTATCCCTGAGAAGAAACTGGGAGGGAAAAGGAGATGTGGCGGCTGGGAAAATCCTGCAATAAGGACACATCTGGCAGTGATCGCAAGTAAAGGGATCTGTGCAAGATGTTGGGAAGGGAAATGAGGCCCTCCTTGACTCAGGGGTGGGACAGGAGAGCAAACCCCTTCCCCAGAAACCCTGGGTCAAGAGAGGCTGTCCCAGGGGTTTCTGCCTGGCTGTCTCCCAGCCCTTGTCCTTTTACCTGCCCGCAGGGATGAGCAAACACACGTTCCCTCCCTCCTGCTCCTTCTCAACCAAGCGCTAGCTGCTCTTACCCTTCCGACCTCAGGGGTGATAGCCTCAATGTTCCACCAAGCTTTTTTGCATCTCCTTCTCTCAACATAATTATTCTGCCTTATTGGCCCATGAATCTTTTCATTCCCCACCCCAAAGCTCTAGGTCAGCCCCAAGAATCTATATCCGGTGGCCCCACCCACTGGAATGTGTGGGGGCTGAAGGAGGCAAGGGGCTGGGAAAGGGTCAAGAGAGTGGGCAGAACACCTGACCAGGGCCAAGATAGACCAAGCCTTTGTTTTCCTTCCTCGAGAATAAAAGGAGCTGTGGGCAGCAACACAAAACCCTTTCTAATCTGGCACTGCCTTAGCTGCCCTCTACCCTGAAAGGGGGGTAGCCTCTAGGGAAGCAAGAGGGAGAAGCCTGGGCTAACCTCACAAACATGGCACAGCAGAGTCCAGGGGGTACCCATGCGGGTGGAGCCCCCAGGCCTGAACCACAGCCTTTTTTTCTCCCAGTTTTCTCTAGATGAGTAATGAAGCTGACCCAGTCCCTGCATGACTCCCTTGGGATGACTCAGTCTCTGGATGCACAACCAGGCTGTTCTGCCTGCTCTGGGTAAAAGGCATAATCCTGCCTCTTGTGTTCAACAGCTGACCAAGTCATTACCTCTGTGCTCTTGAGTCACATGAGTCAAGGGACAACCATGTTTCTTCCCAAATCTTTGGCTATTATTGGCATTCTGCTTTAGGGCCGGGGAAGGGGGTGGTCTCCAGAGGCCCAGAAAGAAGCCTAGAGAAAGCATGGCTCTGCTACAGCTCCTGGCATAAGTTCTCTCACCCTCACCAGCTGTGCCATCTCTTTCCTGCCAGCTGTTCTTCTGGCTTGGAGGGTGGGAAGAGGACTGTGGTAAACTGTGAAGGAGGGTATTCTCCCTCCTGCCCAAGTGACAGCTGGACTTCGGATGGTAAAGGGTGGTGGGCAGATGGCATCAAGTTGTGCCAGGAACTGCATGTGGGGAGGGGGAATCTGGCTGCTTCTCTAACCACTGCAGCTGCTTCTCCTCGACGAGCCCTAGCGATCAGAACTGACTCTGAGTCTCTCTCCATAAAATTCCGCTGGTAGGCGAGCACTGGACAGGGGAGTAAGTGGCTGTCTCAACCTTTCAAGGGCAGCCCGAGCTATGACACTTTGCTGTGCCTGTCTTGGGCGGTGGATGGGTGGGGGAGGTAACGGGTATTGTCAAGAGGCTCATACCCCACATTGAGGTGGTCTACCAAAGCTTCTGTCAGGCAGGTCGCTGCAGTGATGGCCTCTCGCCTCCTCTTTTCTGGGGGTCGGGGGGAGAGGAAAAGTATTGGCGTGAACCCTTGGTGCTCGCCCACGCATTCGTTATTATTCGGCTAGTTGCGGCTAAATCCAGAATGCCCAAGCTGGAAACGTCCTTGCCCAACACAGAGCAACCCCTTTCGCTTTAGAGATGAGGAAACTGGTAGCCTGCGAGGGGAAAAGGCCGGCTCGGGCAGCGCCGAGGTTTCCTGACTTCCAGGCACTCTTTCTCCACTATATTAGTCAAAATTTGGGCGATCCTGGGACTCCAGCCTAGGGAGAGGAGAGAAGCGCCCCAGCTTCCCTTGGGAGAAGGCCTGAGGGCTCCCAGAGCCGGGTAGCAGCTGCCCCACCGCCCTCTCCCCCGCTGGGCCGGGGCGTTCCTTCCCGCAGCCCGGCCCGGCTGCGGGACCAATAGGCACCGAGGGCGGGGCGTTGCCGAGGGGACTCGAGAGCGCAGGTCCCCTGGGCAGGCGGCCAGAGTTTCCAACAGAGCCGCCCCAGTGCCCTCTGGTCCTCGCGCGCTGCCCATTCCCACGGGTTCTGCCCTGCTCTGGGCAGGTACTCGGGGTCCCGGCTCCGCACTGACGCAGGGCCGCGGCCGCCGCGGAGAAGAGGCCGACCCGACTTCCGCTCACCCTGCAGCTCCTTGCGCTCATTCTGCTTGGCCTGGTGTTCTTTGAGCAGGCGGGACAGCATGGCGGTGCGGGGCAGGGGGCTGGGCGCGGCAACCCCGCGGCTGTGGGACCGGAACGCGCGGCTCGCGAGGGCGGGTCACGTGGCCGCGGCGTCACGTGAGGCCGGGACCGCCCTCTCGTGGAGTGGCGAGGCGCTTGGGCGCAGGTCTTGGGAGGGAGGGGGTTGTGCGGAGGGAGAGCTCGTTTTTTGTTATTGCGAGCTGGCTTTACTTGAGCGTTGGAGTCAGTGTTCTTCACTGCTTGTGTTGCAGAGCCAGTTTTTAACATCTCTGTGGCTCTGCGACCTTAGCAAGGTCGGTGTTGGCCAGAGGGTCCGTCATAGTTCCTTTTTGGCAGTGATGCCGTGAGCTCATTGAAATTCTTTTCCTTCTCTGGCCTTACCTCCTGGCAGGGCTCCCTGTTTGCAGTTGATTCCCAGCTCCCGCCCCCTACAAGAGAATGCTTTCCTCTCCCAGCTTTCTCTCTTCCCACAGACCCACTAGATCTCTCAGCTCGGAATGATCACTGTAGAAAAGCGTTTTAGGAACTCAAGGGGCCTTCTAGGGAGCTTTGCTTGCAAGAGCAAGCAGAAGCACCGCAGTGGCAGCCGGGTGTGGTGGCGCACGCCTGTAATCCCAGCACTTAGGAGACTGAGGCAGGAGGATCAGTGCGAGTTCCAGACCAGCCTGGGCTACAAAAGTGGGCTCAAATGGGGCCGGCGAGATGGCTCACTGGTCTAAAGCGCTTCCTTAGGCAAGCTTAGGCAACCGCAGAGACCAGGGCTCGATCCCCAGCACCACATGCCACGCCAACCCCATCCCCAGGGCAGGCTGAACCATAATATATAAAAAAATAAAATAATAAAAAAATAAATAAAACAAAAGTGAGCTCAAGGCCAGCCTGAACTGCATAGCGAGACCCTGTCTCAAAAAGACAAAAACAAAACGTGGCACCCAGGATTTGGAGGCGGATTTGTTTCTTCAACAGGCAATGATTGGGGATCACTCCCAAAATATCAGACCCTGATCTCTGGTGGTGTAGGGCTTGTATAAGCAAGCAGGAAGCAGAGGCAGAATGGCTTGGCCATTGGGGATTGGTTTATACGATGTGCGTTGTAGTAACTAGCTATGCACACTGGCCAGCCTTTCCTAAGACAGGAGCAACCAGATCTGGAACGGGAACTATTACATGGGCAACTAAACAAGTATAATTGCTGGGGGAAGGGGAGAGCATTTTCTGTTACATGCTAGTTTGGTGAGCTGCCCCGGGTAAATGAACAATTTCATCTCTGTCCTTTTGTGGTCAGGGAAGGCAAACCCAATTAGTCTTAACAGAAGCATTAAGTGCTTCTGCCAAAGTAAAAGACAAATTATACAGTGGCTCCCTGAACTAAAGAGGAATGCTTCCCAAAGTAATCCCGGCCAAAAAAATTATAGACATCATCAACATATTGCTATTCCTACAATGTCTGTCGGTACTTTAAATTTTTTTTTTTTCAAAGAGAGGTCTTGTTTTCTTAATCGGGCTGGCCTTAAACCCATGATTCTCCTGTTTCAGCTTCCTGAGCAACTGAAATTGCAGGCAATGTGCTCATTTTATGGTGAGCGTTTTTTTTTTTTTTTAAGGGGGGTTGAGACAAAGTCTGCTAAGTAGTTCGGGTGACCTAGTATTTGCTGTGTCACTATGTAGCCTAGTCTGGCCTCAAAGTTGGCGGATACTCTTGCCTCAGCTTGCTGAGTACTAGGATTACAGGCATGTGCCACCATGCCCTGCTGAAGGTGCATCTTACACTAACATGCTAAGTAATTTTGGGGAATTTACCCACCCATTATGGGTTTTACCTTTTTAGTAAAATAGGGAGATTGGACTCAGTTGTTCTCAACCCTGGCTAAAATAATATGAGAGAGGTTTTAAAAGTGCTTTGGGCCAGGCGAGGTGGCACATACGGGTAATTCCAGCATTTAGGAGGCTGAGTCAGGAAGATCATGAGGAGTTGGAGGGAAGCCAGGGCTACATAGTGAGTTCCAGGCCAGCTTAAACTATATAGAATGACACTGGCTACAAACAAACCGATCAGCAATGGGAAGTTTTGATTGCAAATTGAAATAGATTCTCTGAGGGGTAGTGCCTGGACATCAGTAGTTTATAAAAAGCTGTTCAGGTTAATGTGCATCTGAGGCTGAAAATCATTGGCCTAAATGGCATCTAAAACTGTTCCCCGTTTTGGCATTTACTTATTTGAGTCTTTAATGGCATAGTTGAAATTTTTATTTTATTTTTGGAATTTTAAAATAATAGCAATAATAATAATAATAATAATAATAATAATTATTATTATTATTTGTGTGTGTGTGTGTGTGTGTGTGTGTGTGTGTGTGTGGTACTGGGGATTAAACTCATGATCCTGTGCTTCCCAGGCAGGTGCTTATTCTACTGAGCTATCTCCCTGGCCCTTTAAATAAATATACATATGTATGTATTTTAATATAGAGTCCACAGGGTCTTACTACACAGATTGGACTTGTAGTGACTCTCCTGTCTTCAACTTCCCAAGCACTGGGATTTTAGGTGCGAGCCACTGTGCCCAGTCTCAATGCCATCTCAGCATGCCCCAAGGGCGGGACCAGCACAGCAAGCTTGTGATGGAATACCCGACCACTGTGCGCTGCCTAAGTGGAGACTTTTGTCTGCCAAGCGATCTGGCGGGCCCATTTTTTGAAATAGTGTCTCATTGTGCAATTCAGGCTGCCCTTAAACTCCCTGTGTAGCCCTAGCTAGCCTCAAACTTTTGGAGATCATCCTGCCTCAGCCTTCTGAGTGCTGGGATCACAGGTGTGCACCACCATAATTGAAATTGATTTTATTATATCTACTAGCAGAGGGAGAACTGAGTGCTGATTGAATTAGAATAAATTCTTTTTAAAATTTTCTGAATAAAATTGAGAATTAGTGGGCTGGCCAGATAGCCCAGCAGACTAAAGCACCTGCTTAGGCAGAGCACAGCAGCTCGCCAGAGTTCAATCCTGGGTATGCTGGGCTGGTCCTGCCACTGGCACGTGCTGAGAGGGTGAGACTGGGCATGGAGGTGTGTGCCTATCCCAGCCTTTGGGAGGCTGAGAACAGGAGAATCACTACAAGTCTGATCTACATAGTGAGACTTTGTAGACCCTGCAGATCCTGTACCAAATACATAAAACAAATAAAATTGAGAATTAGTGATCAAGTAATTCATTCATCTGTTTGTAAAATTGTGCCCTAAATCCTGGGAGAGGTACAACCATCAAAGCATGAATGAGAAGCACATGAAGTGACTAAGTAGCAGCATAAAGCAGAACATTAAGGGCTGGATCTTTATTTATTTATTTATTTATTTATATTTTGGGGAAGGGTCTACAGGGTGTTCAAGGTCTCACTCCTAGATCAGACTCACAGTGATCCGCTTGTTTGCAGCCTCCCAAAAACTGGGATTACGGGTGCGCGCCGCCATGCCCAGTCTCAATTACACTCTCAGTGCTTCCTGGGGATGGGGCCAGCACGACAGGCCTGGGGATTAAACCCCCAGCCTCTGTGCCTGCTTGCAGGTGCTCTAATCTGCTGAGCTATTTTGCCAGCCCAGTGCTGGATTTTAAATATGGGCTGATGTACAGCTAAGTGATAAGGTACTTGTCCAATATGTGCAAGGCCCTGGGTTTGATCACAGATACTATGCACATAAACACAAACACAGAAAACTGAGGTGTCAGGTTTGGTAGCACATACCTGTAATGCCGGAACTTGAAAGGCTGAGGCAGGAGAATCTCCTCAAGTTTGAGGACTACATAGCCAGACCTTGTCTCAAAACAAACAAATCTAAAGATGTTGGACTGTTTCTATGCTAACATGCATATCATGAACATTTTTTGATCACTTCCAATAGGTCAAGCACTTTATTTTATATATATATTTTTTTTAATTTTATTTATTTATTTATTTATTTGTTTGCTTGTTGTGTTTGTTTGTTTCTTTATTTATTCATTTTGTGGCTGGCTCAGCCTGCCCTGGTGGTGGCGCTGGCGCAGCATGTGGTGCCTGGGATCGAACTGCAGTCCCCGCAGTTGCCTGAGCCCTCCTAAGCAGGCGCTTTAGACCACTGAACCATCTCGCCGGCCCCTATTTTATATTTTTGGGTAGCACGAATTGAACTCAGGACCTTGTGCCACTGAACTATATTCCTGGCCCCAAACACTTTAGATGATTTAACTCACTTAGTCTCTAGAATAATATTTTTTTTTGAGGGAGAGTCTGATTATGTAGTTCACTCTGGCTTTGAACTCACGATGTAGCCCAAGATGGGCTTGAACTCATGGAGATCCTCCTGCCTCAGTCTCCCTAGTGCTGGCATTACAGCCATGTGCCACTTACCACATCTGACATACAGAGCAGGTAGACAGTAGAGCTTAGAAGTTGTAGAGCTAAGATACGAGTCTGAGCTGAGCCCAGAGCCTGAATGTAACCCCTGTACTGCAGAAGCCGGAGGTGACCCCAGGAGGGGAGGCCAACGAACACTTTCCATGGCAGCTTCCGGTCTCCTCACTGCCCTGCTAGCGGAGTGGGCATGAACAGAAGGGAATCCTGGCCGGGGGTGGGGGCGTGGGGGGAGGAGGTGTTGGCAAGACGCTGTGTTCCAGAGAAAGCGTGATCAATAGTAGCGGGAAGGGTGAGAGCATCGCCAGGCACCTTGGCCCAGCCTCCCCTCCCTGCTTCCAGCCACAGTGAGCAAGCAAAACGGGCGCTTGGAGGATGCTTGGTCTTCACTCCCAGAGCTCCGTGGCCCGGAAAGAGAAGGATGCAGTAGGATCCCAAGCCACCCCCCAGTAGGATGGCGCCTGGGCAAGTGACATGGAGAGGGGTTGGTGTTGGGGAATTCAGGGCTGAGTGTGCAGTAGAATTGGTCCCTGTCTGGCCGTGCTGTGCTGCCCTCGCCCACTTGGCGCACCCGCCTGACACTTTCACAATCAGCACGGTCTGCCAGGAATCTGCAGACATCAGCCCTGCCCTCTTCACCCACACATCGTCTGATCCTTTGCCCTAGAGCTGGGCAGTAGCTTATGAGTGGAGACTCTAGCCGATCTCCCCAGGGACATCTTCCATCTAGTCCTGCCCTGGGCCCTTATTGTTCACTGCCTAGCCTCAGTTTCTGTTGCTTTCGCAGCTCAGCTTCTCTTGCCTCTGGTAGAGATGTGTGCACGTTCACACCTGTTCAGAGACTCTTGAACGCTGAGATCTCTTTTCTGCCCACCTCTCCCTACAAAGGCCTCCCAGGTTAGTTTCCCTTAGCAAGAAGGAACGTGATGCTCTGCTGCTTTTCTCTACTCATTTCCCTGCTGGGGTCCTTCTCAGAGTTAGCTTTAATTAGCTAACTCCAAACTGGCTGCTGGGCCAAGCTGTGGGCTGGAAGCTGCTGAGTGGTTAGGGGTTGGTTGAGGGCTGTGGGAGATGAGGAGGGAGAAAAAGCTTCACACGCTGGGAAATCTGGCGAGGCTTCAAGGGAGGGGGGCCATTTATGGAGTAGCCAAGTTCCAAATGTTGGCCTGGAGCCAAGCCTCAAAGAAAAGGGGCCCTGAAGACCAGCTAAAAGGCGCCCTGTGGGAAATGACCTCCAGATCCTCTCCTTGAGATTGGAGGGTTTCTCTTGGATGGTCAAAGACCAGAGTGGTTAAGCCATATCCCCATGGACTCCCTTCAGTCACATTTATTTTTCTCTCCCAGCCACTCCCACAGTTTAGGCCCTGACTACAGCCAGAATTCACAGGCGGGCAGGAGGTGTCTGGTGCTGGGGAGGTGGTGGGGAGAGAAAGTCTTCACATGGGGCTGTGAGAGCCTGGGCCTGGGGCTCTGGCAATGGAGTCCCCATTGCCAGATGAAGTGGAGGAGAGAAGCTAGCCCTTGCACAGGTGTTATGGAAGCCCCTGCTTGTGTGAGCTGGAGAACATAGCTGGAAATGGTTCAGTCTGGGGAGCTGAAGTTAGGGATTCCAGAGCCAGGGGAAGAAAGTGTCTACAGGGAAAAGGGCTGCAGAAAGCCTCAGTTCCCACTCCGACAAGGGCCAGAGTCTTTCCTAGATCTGGACATTTCACAATTTTTAATTTTTGAAATTATTTTGAAATAGTTTGAGACTCAGAGGAAGTGACAAAAATAGTACATGAGGTCTTAGTGTAGTTCATTCAGCTCCCTCCAAGGGGGAGGGGCATGGTGTGTGGCTGGGAGTACAGTATCAGAGGCAGAGGCTAACACTGACATGGTGCTCTCTCCCTCTTTGCTTAGTTTTTTTTTTTTTTTTTTTTCGTGGAACCGGGGATTGAACTCAGGCCCTTGCGCTTGCCAGGCAAACACTTATTCTACTGAGCTATTTCCCAGCCCCTTTTTTGTCTTTTTGAGACAAGGTCTTGCTATGCAGCTCAGGCTGGCCTTGAGTTCACTTTTGTAGCCCAAGCTGGTCTTGAACTTGCACTGATCCTCCTCTCTCTTTTCTTTTTTGAAACAGGATCTCACTGTGTAGCTCATACTGGCCTTGAACTCACTGTGTAGCCCAGGCTGGCTCTAATTCTCCACAATCCTCCTGTCTCAGCCTCCCAAGTGCTCAGATTACGGGTGTGTGCCACCACAGCAGCTGTACCCTGCAATCTTTTTTTTTTTTTTTTTTTCCTATATCGGGGATTGAAATTAGGACCCTGTGCTTGCCAGGCAGGTGCTTATTCTACTGAGCTATCTCCCTGGACTTTATGCAATTTTTTTTTTTTTTTTTTTAATTTTAGGGAAGGGTCTAGAGAGTGTTCAGGGTCTCACTACTAGATTGGACTCATAGTGATCCGCCTGTTTACAGCCTCCTAAAGAGCTGGGAATACTGGCACATACCACCATGCCCAGTCTCAATTGCTGTGTCAGTGTGCGCCGGGGCCAGCAAGGAGGGCACCCTGGGCCCTGTGCCTGCTTGCAGGCGCTTTAATCTGTTAAACTATTTGGCTGGCCCTCCTTATGCAATTTTTTTCAAGAGCAGTATATATTTACTGGCAAAGAAAGTTTTGTTGGAGACAGAGGAGACCTTAGTGGAATGCCCTATTCAATCTTATCCTATATAGAAATTCAGATAACCATGAGATACAGCGCTCATTACTGTGAAGGGGCTCTCTTATTACTATACTTTTTTTTTTTTCTGTCTTTTTTTTTTTTTTTTTTTTTTTTTTTTTTTTTTTTTTTTTTTTTTTTTTTTTTAAATTTTTTTTTT
>PVKN010004783.1:0-32602 GCA_004027915.1 Capromys pilorides
AGCTGTAACCTCAGACTACCAACTACATCTGGGTATAGTGGTACAAACCTGTAATCCCAGCACTTGGGAGACTGAGGCAGAAAGATTGCTGTGAGTTCAAGGCCAGCCTAGGGTACAGAATGAGTTCAAGGTCAGCTTGAGCTACAGAGCAGGACACTAGCTCCGAAATAAACAAATATGCATGCATCCATACATAGATACATACACACATTGGCTATGTATGGCAAAACACTTTATATTTCAAAGTATACAGCAAAGGGGGCTTGCTCCGTAGCTCAGTTGTTTAAAGCATTCCGTTTGGCAAACTCCGTCAGGCATATGGGACCACGGTTCAATCCCCAGCTCCACATGCAGCACTAGACCTGCCTTTAAGGCAGCTTGAGCCAGCCACAAAAAAAGCAAAACCAACAAAAAAAAGTACATAGTAAAATGCTGACTATAAAGTTCATGTTCCAAAAGGTTTATGTTGAGCTGAAATGAATTGCTTAAAACAAATGCATATTTAGGGAAGCTTTGGAAGCAGTATTTTCTTCAGTATTCAAAGTCAGCTCTCAACACCAAAGAATTCATGAAAACATCATCATATATTTGGGCAAAAATAAAGGCTCCACAAAATGGACGTTTACAACTGGGTGTAGCAGCACAGGCCTGTGACCCCAACTCTGGGGAGGCTGGGGCAGGGGGACTGCTGTGAGTTGAGACCAACTGGGCTACAAAGTACGCTCAAGGCCAGTGTGAACTACACAGCCAGAGCCTGTCTCAAAACGACAAAAATATAAATTAATTAAATTTTTAAACATAATAAAATGGAATGTTTATTTAGTATCCTTCATATAACTGGTTTTTGTTTTGTTTGAGCAAGCCCCAAAATAACTCAGGACCAGTCACTTAATACGTGAAATAAAGACACGAAGTCTAAAGCCAGCTTTTCATTTTGGGGTGTATGTGTACGTGTGTGCGTGTGTGCATGTGTGTGTGTGTGTGTGTGTTACTGAAAACTGATCCCTGGGATTTTGCACTGAGCTACATCATGAGCTCATTTTTTATCTTCAACTTTTATTCTTGAGCCAAAGTCTTTAAAGCCACTAACCTACCCTGGTTTGGCTAGAACTTGCAATCCTCCTGCCTCAGCATCCCAGAGTACTGCAATTACACATATGTGGCACCAGTTAATTTCAAATTCTAGTGCCAACCAAGTAGCTCAGCCGATTAAAGCAACTGCGCAGGGACCAGGATTCAATCCCCAGGCCCGCCACGCTGGCCTAGCCCCCAGAGAATGCTGAGATGGCAATTGAGACTAGGCATGGCGACACATGCCTATAATCCCCACACTTAGGAAGTTGTAAACAGGCGGATCACTATGAGTCCAAGTCTAGTAGTGAGACTCTGCCCTAAAATATAAATTTTTTTTAAAAAAAGAATCAAATTTTAAGCATTCAGAATGCTGAAAGAAAAAAAAACAGAATAAATACAAAGGCAACCTAAGTTTTTCCCAATCTTTTAATGTAAGTCATAGGTAGGTATATAAAGGACACATTCAAAATGTAATGTTATTTCCAATAAAATAAGGCAGAAAATTCTTATCATCCTAAAAATTCTGCAAAAAGAATTTCTTCGAAGATCCATTTATATTCTTAAAAAGAGATTTAGGAAACAAAAACATAAGAATACTTCTTAGGTCACTTGACATTATAAAACAGGAGATCGGAACTTCACAGCAGTGAGGCCCGGTCAGTTTGGGACCTGGTAGAGCAGAAGTTCAGCAGAGAGGCTTGGTCTGAGACCCTACAGCAGAACTCCCTGGAGAGCAGCAAGGTGCCAGACCCAGCAAGCTAAACCAGGAGCAGAACATCTAGGCAGCGGGGCACAGTGGGTTCACTTCCACAGGCTGCAGCATGAAGAAGCTGAGTATAGCAGCCAGACTGAAGCCAGGCCCAGCTGGTCAAGTTTGAGTTTGGTAGGTCCTGATCAGGTGAGCTGAAGCATAGGGCTAGGCCCAGTAGGGCACAGACCTAGACCCAGGTCTACAGAAGCATCCCCTCGAGACAGAGGGGCCAACAGGTAACTGGAGTGCCAATCTGAAACATGATGCTCTAAGCCTCTTCTCAAAGCAAAGTCTTTCACTTTTGGAATTTTGAGGATGAAAACAATAGAGTCCTGCTGCTTCCTGTGATGCTCTCTGGCCATCTTTCTACACTCCTATTCCTTCTCGGCAATCAAGATCTTCTCTGCTTTAACTTTGCAGTCCACAGTTTTACTGGAGCTACTCACAACATTTCAAATCATTTTCCTGCACTCTGTGCTCAATCCTCAATGTAAATCTGGCTCAAAGCCCCCAGTAGCAGCAATGCCACAGTCTCAACATTAGACTACCTTGAAATTTCTTCTGCCAGATCAATTAGTCCACAGCCCTAAATCTCAGTCTCAGGCAAAGTCCCTGAACATGAGCAAAATGCAGACAAACTTTCTGCCAAGAAATATCAGAAATTATCGGAGTACAATAACCAGTGTAGTCCTTCTTCCTAGCAGAAACCTCCTGCTCTTTACTGGAAGAACTGTTACCAGAATTCTGTTCTCTTGAACTCTGACTAGAATGGCCTCAGATATTCCAGCTTTACTTTTTGAGCAGGATCTCTGAACCTTACCTAACTTTTCCCCTTCTCACAAAATAGCTCCAAAGGCTCCTAAAATATATGATCAGGTACAGTCACAATCGCAACCCCACTTCTGGTACCAATTTCTGTCTTAGTTACTTTGCTCGCATTGCTAAGATGAAATACCCAACACTCTTAAGTAAAAGAAGAAAAGGTTTATTTGGCTTTTACTTCTAAATGGTTTCAGTCCATATTGACTAGCTCCGAGGCAATATGGCATTATAGAGGAAAAACAGTTTATGACAAGTAGGATAGCAAAACAATAGTATTTTAATAGTGTTTGCCTGCCCCTTTTATCTTAACTAGCATATTTAGAGGAGGTAGCTCTCACATCCTTAATCCTAATGCCCTTGAGTTTAGCACTGCACCAGGGTCACACACCTGTGACTGCATGAGGCTTTATGAGGCCAGCTAAACAAAAGCCATAAGAAACACTTAGTTATACTAATTATAGTCAAACAGCTTTAACAGTTAAGAGCAGACAAACTGTACTCATTAATGAATAGGTCAAAAATTTACAAAATGTATAAATGCCTATTGCTGTGGTTGGTAATTGTGTGCATCCAGCTTTATAAATGTGATCATCTGAACCACACTGACAAGCAACCTAAGTCTTTCCAGATCAATCAAAAACCCCAAGGGGGAGGAGATGGGCCACTTGAAAGAGAACAGGGAGTAGGGGTAACCCTCAATAGGTCACCATATATGCATTTGCCCAGAGAGCTAAAATCTCAAGAAAGATTAGCTTAAGAGTTGTGCATGTGTTACATGCCTGCTCTTCTAGCACTCAGGAGGCTGAGGTAGGAGGCTCACCTCAAGTTTGAAACCAGCCTGAGCTACATAATGAGTTTAAGGACAATATGAACTACATAGTGAAATCTTGCCCCTCCCTACCAAAAAAGAAATTTTATCTTTCACAAAGGCAGATGTACTAAATGAATCCTACTTCCTTTAATGAAAAAATACCTAAGTTTTTATGTAAATGCATAATGCTTACAAAGTCAATATTGTGGTAAGGCACTTAGTTGGGGTCAAATTTGCAAAGATTGCATGAAACAAATTACAATTCTTTAAAAGCCTTTACATACCTCTCCAGTATTAGAAATATGAAGATTAAATATATGGCACAATTATTTATAAAAAAAATAATGCTGACAACTTAAGACAGTGGGGAAAGATTCTCAGTTATGTTGAGCTAGAGCCTGGGTCTGGAAATGAACTGCAACCTCCTTGGCCTCAAACTCCTCTCTGGTCCATACACTCAAGCCACATTCCCATGTCCCTCAGAGTGAAGAATCCCAGGCTGTCAGAAAATGTGCAAGATCTTGTCATTCTGCACAACCAAGAATTAGAGCATGGAAGATTTAGCTTTCTGCTCACAAACCTAAATCAAGAGAAGATATTTAAAAAAGGAAAACAATAAGATGGCAGGGAAATGCTGATGTTAATCAAAGAAGAAAAGTGGTCCAGAAATCGATAATGAGATTGTGACTGAACCAGACACATATGTTCAGGAAACAGGCGAGGATGTGTCTTACTCTTCTCTCATTGCTGGAACAAATACCCGACACCCAAAATGAAGGAAGGAAAGGTTTATTTAACTCGCTGTTACTGGGGATTTCAGTCCATACTCGGCCAGCTCCAAAATAGACTGGCATATGGCAGAGAGCAGCAGTCCATGGTGGCAGAACAGCAACAAAAAAGGTGACAGAGGCAACCGACCAACCAGGGCAGCAGAGAGCAACAGAGAGAGTCTGTCTGTCTGTCTCTCTCATATTACATTCAGGCTCGCTGCCTCAGCCTGTCCACCTCAGGCCATACCCATAATCCCAACAGTACTCAGACGCATAATCCCATCAGTTCTAAAACACGTAATCCAGTGGATCATGAGTCAAGTCTCAAACTCTAGAAGTCCCCACCCCATGACTGCATGAGGCTTTGGGGGAACAACTAGACACAAACGATAACAGTCAGAGATAATGCAAGAGAGGACAGTTAGGCAAATGATACGAAAGTGGTTATCACTGAAGCCCTAAAGGGTGAACAGAAAGCCCTTGACCTGTTCACAGATGCCTTCACAATGAACCCTCATTTAACTATTCTGTATGCCAAGAGAGACCCAATGTCTTCATCAAATTACAGAAGTCAAGTGCTGCCATCTGAGTCTGTGACAGAGACATGGAAATCAATCCAGGTTGATCAATCAGTCTTTCAAGAGGCAAGGGAAGGCACATGGACTCCTGGGTCCCTGGGAAGAAGTAGCCCAAGCTCTTTCCCTCCTCTGTAAAATGGATTATAATGAGTATGTCAGAGCAGAGATGGGGAACCTTTCAGAGCTTTCAGTGATACAAATAGCCCAGTAGAGCATGTGTGACATTAGGTTGCCACCACTATAGTAATGCTTTAAAACGCCACTCTACCAAGGGCCCAGAAAATTGAGAGAAAATATGAGATGCTAAAGAAAGGGTTAAGAAAGCTTGAGAAGAGGACAGAGAGCACAGAGGGAAGAAGCCAGAGGACAATTAGGAGCTCAGTCTGGCCCTCTGCCAGGTGGCTTTTCTGGGAATGTCTGGCAAGTTTCCTAGAAGAACGCCTGGAATGGGCCAGGCCAAGGCATGCCTGAAAGAAAGGAAAGCCTGAGTTTTAACAAAAATTCTTAGTACTCCAGGGGTTCTTGCAGCCATGCAGAATCCTAAGTTATGGCACTCTTCCAGGATATAGCCAATCTCAGTTAAAATTTCAGCAAAATTCAAAGGTTATGAATGTTTTTAATAAACTTTCAGCCCAATCTGAAGGTCAAGCATAAGGACCACCCTTCCAACAAAAACCTTGCTTAGTAAATACACCTTATGTCACACCATGTAATGTTGCAACAACACAAGCCAATGCACCTCTGAATGTCCAATCAAGAGAGCTGGGGAGCTGGGGTGCTTCAAATCCCAACCTCTGTCCCAAGTTCAGCTGAAGCAGTCCTTTGCCATTAAGGCATGCATTCAGATAATGTTTTTACTGG
This sequence comes from Capromys pilorides, assembly GCA_004027915.1. Taxonomy (NCBI): domain Eukaryota; kingdom Metazoa; phylum Chordata; class Mammalia; order Rodentia; family Capromyidae; genus Capromys; species Capromys pilorides. The sequence continues at coordinate 5,668 of PVKN010004783.1, forward strand.
GAATATAAACTTTAAAGGTTTATGAACACAAATTTTTAAGTCTTACTAAAACTTTTAGGTTAATGAATGCAAATTTTTTTTTTCTTTTTAATATATTATGGCCGGCTCCGTCTGCCCTGGGGGTGGGACTGGCGCAGCATGTGGTGCTGGGGATGGGGATTGAACCACGGAAACTGCGGTGGCCTAAGCTTGCCTAAGTAGGTGCTTTAGACCACTGAGCCATGTCTTGGGCCCGAATACAAACTTTTAGACATGAATATTTGAAAGAAATTTAAGAGCAGATAAATTCCTACATTTTTCATTAATCATTTTGGGTTTTTCCTTTGAATTATTGGACAAAGAAGACATTTCCTTTATGGAAGATTTATTGCTTTAATTTGAGTGAAACAGAAGTTTACTAGTGGAAGGCAAAGAAAACCCATTGAAAATTGATGAAGTATGACTTGGATATATTGTTCCTGAGGTCTCTTGTTTTCTCAAATGCTTGATTAAAAATAAGATTCATTTCAACACTGCTGTCATTATCAGTACAGTAATTCAAAAAGACTTGAGTAGGACTAGAAGCACCTGGCAAGGCATGAGTGGTCTCTCCATGTTTTACACAGTAGCAGCCTCTATTCAAATCTTGGATGGATGGAAAGGGATGATTTTCTTTACAATGCTGCTGTACAGCTGGATCACTTAGCTGTAATTTTGTTGTCACTATTTTGCTGCTGCTGCTGCTGCTGCTGCTGCTGCTGCTGCTCTTTTTACTAAAGATAAAATTGAGTACCATAGGGATGATCTACCATTGAGCTACACCCTCAGTCTTCTCTATTCTGAGAAAAGGTTTCTCTGAGTTCCTCAGGCTAGCCTCAAACTTGTGCGATCACCCTATCACAGCCTCCCAGGTAGCAAGGATTACTGATGTGCACCATGAAGCCCAGCATAGCTCTCTAGTTTTGTTCAGTATAACAAATAAATGTTTCACATTAGTTCTACACAGGGGGATTCAATCCTCGGGCCTGCCATGCCCGCCCTGTCCTGGGGGCACACTGAGACCCTGATTGAAACTGGGCATGGTGGAGTGCACCTATAATCCCAGCTCTTGGGAGGCTGTAAACAGGCAGATATTACAAGTCCGATCTCGTAGTGACACCCTGAACCTCCTGTAGACCCTTCCCTAAAAAAACAAAGCAAAAACACAAATTAAATGGATAAAAAAATTTTTTTTAAATTCTAAAGAGGAAAAATAATAAAATATTGGAGGGAAGACTAAAACTGGTCAATGTGCTGTGGGCCAATATATTCTGTACACTTAAAGTACACAAAAGTCCACTCCATGCACACTGGTGTGTAGGACCACAAATTTGCAGGAAACAACACTGATGAGCAAGTAGCAACGCTACTGCAGTCTTCTTATCCTACACTGTCCATCATTATTTTTGAACTAGCAGCAGTTAAATGCAATTTTAATTCATTAGAAGCTCCAGGAACTGCGTCAGCTGGGCAGAATGTCAATGAGCAAATAACATATTTTTAAACTAGTTTCCATTGCTGCTATATCCTGTACCAAATCTACTACTTAAAATTCTCCCCTGAATGCATGGTGCTGAGTGGAAAATACAAACTTCATTGGTAATAGCTTGAAACTCACTTTTAGAAACCTTGGTCACACTTCTGTCACAGCTTAGTGATTCAATTAAATACATTTACTTCTGCTAAGTCCACCAAATCTTCACCTGTTTATTACAGTGTTTTGTTTCTTCCAGTCATTACACACAAACAGATAAGTTCCACAGTTTTCAGCACCAATAGGGGCATAATCTCTATTTGGTAAGAAACAGCAGAGAGTTTTGAAAGGCCATCCATTAAGCAAAGTGAAGCATGCAATCGTTTTTTCTGTTAAATTTCATGGTAAATAAGAAGCCTGTCCTCTTCAGCAGTCTCTAACCAAGCTCGGTTCACTATCTAAATCTAATGTGTTTTGTAACACTAGAGGAAGTGATGCAAGTTTTTTTTTGCTCAGAAGGTTGCTGACCACATCAAATTCTTTTTCTCCAAAGAAGGATGGGATGGTTTTATTTTAATTTTTGAGATGGGGATCTTGTTATGTTGTCCAGGCCAATCTTGAACTCACAGACTCATGATCTTCCAATCTTAGCCTCCCAACTACCAGGACTGCAAGTGTGCACCAGTCTTAGTGACTTTCCTCTCGCTGCTGGACCAAAATACCCTACGCTCAAAGTTAAAGGGGAAAGGTTCACTTAGGTCACAGCCTGTAGAAGCTTCAGTCCATCCTCAGCTGACTCAAGGCAGAGTGGCTTCACAGAGGGGCATCTCAGAGTAGAAGCAGTTCACGGTGCAGAAGACAACAAAGGCAAGCCTGGGAAGGAGAGATCAGCCTCTTTCTGTGCCTTATCTTGTATCCAGCCTACCAATCCGATCAGTGGACTGATCCAGCAGTCACCCATCCTTAATCCCAGCTTTGCACCATGAATCAAGCACACACTCTAGATTCAGCCACCTACGAGAAAGCCCTATGACCACATGAGGCTTTGGGGGAACAGCTAGACACAAACCGTAGCTACCACCATGCAGAAGCTTTTTTTTTTTTTTTTTGAGGCTAACATAGCACTGTGTGAAGGGGCAGAAGCAGGATATGACTGAATGATTTACCATAGGAGATTTCCTGTATCTTTTTTTACCTGCACTTTCACTTTTATAATCTCCAAAATATTTGGTGCAATGCATTTAGAGAGTGACTGTGGACCAGAAATCGTGTAAGTTATGATGTCCGTTTGAAAGTCCGGTTATTGTTTAGGTCACTGCAACACCAAAAATAACCCACTTTTAAGTAGCCTCACGCACGTATCACAGCCTCCTTACAAGTGAGCACTTTCATCCATCTCAAGGAATGCAGCAGGAAGAAATGATACCCAGTTTCCTTAAAACCAAATCTGTATTAGGGTTCTCCAGAGAGACTGGCCCAATAGGATGTGTGTATAGATACGTAGAGGAGCCTTACTAGAGGACTTCAATGGTGCGATTCTGTTGGCTGGGAAATCCTTTGACAGGCATGAGACATCCATGAGATGGATGTCCACAGCACGACTCAGTCCACATCCAAAGTCCTCAGCAGCAAAGAAGCCAGTGGTATCATTCTCAGAAATTCTCAGCCCAAGACCAAAAGCCTTAGGACTCATGGAGGCTGCTATGTTAAGACCTGCAGTCCAAAAGCCAGGAAGCCTGGAGTTCTAAGGACCAAAGCAGCAAAAGAAAACTGGCCTCAGGTCTCAGAGGCCAGTCTGTCTTCTGAATTTGTTCTTTCCAGGTCTGGGTTTGATCAGGTGGTACCAAACCCAACTGGTGACATATGTCCTCCACCAGGTCCATTCAAGTCTCATATAGTAGCTGGACACCATGATATATAACTGTAATTCAGCACTCTGAGAAGCTAATAAAGGAGGATCACAAATTGAAGCCTAGCCTGGGCAAATTAGTGAGATGTTGTCTCAAAATACCACACACATACACACACACGATGTGTGCCCATGGGTTCAACACCCAGGACTGCAAAAATAAAAGATTCACATATCAATCTACTCTGGTAACCTCAGACACATTAAAAATAATATAATGCTTTGTCAGGTTTCTTTTTTTTTGTGCAGGGTCTCATTACACAGCTCAGACTCGCAGTGATCCTCCTGATTTCTGCCTCCCTAGTGCTGGGACTACAGGGCATGCGCCACTACACCTGGACTTCATCACTGGCTTAGCACACCCATGGGCGGGGCTGGCACAACATGCAGTGCCAGGGATCAAACTGTCAAGTTTCTAAGTACTGTATCTATTCTGTCTAGTATTATACAGTTGTCCTTCATATAAGCACACATACAGTAATCTCCTCATCGTTTGGCTTTTTATCTATGTTACATAGCCTTTTTTTCAATGTGAATTGAAGTTTTCAAGATTTCAGCTTTCAGAATTTTAACAGTTAAGATTTTAACTTTGGGGATTTTTAGATGTTAGGAATTTGCTCTCTTAATATTTCAACATTCAGGGTTATGGCATTCAAAATAGGTCTTAGAAGATTTTTTTTTTTTTTTTTTTTCAGTACCAGGGATTGAACTCAGGACCTTGTGCTTGCCAGGCAAGTGTTTATTCTACTGAGCTATCTCCCCGGCCTGGTTTTTGAAGATTATGATCATCAACACTAGAATAAATCTGATCAGATGGGTACAGTGTCACACATCTGTAATCCCAGCACTGGGGAGGCTGAGGCAGGAAGATCACTAGAAATCTGAGGCCAGCATGGGCTCCACAGTGTATTCAAAGCCAGCCTTAACTACATAGTAAGACCTTTCTGAAAAGAAAAGAAGCCTGACTAAACAATGTATACCTTTGGAGAGCACAGTCAAATTTTTCAATAAATCTAGTTTTCAATAAAACCTAAAGCTAGTGGTTTAGTATTATAACCACTAATTATATGCTGCTATTTAAAACTGAATTAACTTAAATGAAATAAAATGTTAACTTCCATTCATCAGTTAACTAGCTATGCCTTAAATGTTCAAAACCAAGTAACAATATTGGTTACTGGATTGAACACCACATAGAAACTGCATTTCCGTTATCGTAAATGCTTCAGTAGATAACACTGCTGCAATGATACTTGTAGAAAGATAGAGACGAGACAAAAGCCTAATTAGCATCCCAAGAAGCAGGGAGCAATAAAGCCCAGGGACAGCTACAGTCTGTTACTCGAGAATCCCAGAAAGCTGGGATTCGAGGAGGCAGATAATAGCTTCTCCTGCTGGCTCCCTGTTTGTTGTCTCCTCCCCTGCTTGGAATGTTATCAGTTAGCATTTGTGTGAACCTAGTGATAGGGAAATGATAGAAGTGCATAGAGATTGTAGTTCTCCTTCACTAAAGTGATTATGCGTGTTCCTTAGCCTACCTTTAGCCTTCAATAAAAATGAGATGCTTCTGGAGCTCTAGGCTCACTTCTTCGAGAGAGACTAATCTCAGTGAGACCTCTGAAGCTACCTTCATCGGGTCTTGTCATTTCTTTCGGCACAGACTCATAATATACAATGATACTAAATTACCCCAGATTACATTTCCATTTAGTGACTTCTAGATGGTTTGAATTTTTTCCAAAACAACCTTATAACTTTGGAAACTGAGAAACAACAGTTAGCACTACTATAAAATATGTACATCTAAGCCAAGTAGGGTGGCACATGCCTATAATCCCAACACTGCAAGGTTAGGCAGGAAGATCAAAGTTTGAGCCCAGCAAAGGCAATTTACCAAGACTTTGTCTCAAAATAAAAAATAAAAGGGCTGGGGAGATAGTTCAGCGGTCTACGCACCTGCCTGGCAAACACAAGGACCCAGGCTTGATCTCAAGTATCACATGCCATGCCGGCCACCAAAACCTGGCATGGTGGCACACACCTGCACTCCCAGTGCTGGGAGGCTAAGCCAGAAGGATCACTACAAGTCTGAGCTTTGTAGACACTCTGTACCAAATAAAGAAATAATAAATAATAAAAATTAAAAATAACAAAGGGCTGATGATGTAGTTCAGAACAAAGACCCTGGGTTCAATCTTGGAAAAAGATGTTTTTCAAACTTTATCATGTTATAATCCATATTTTAAGTATTTAAAATGAATAAAAGAAGCTGTGTATGATGTACACAGCTGTAATCCCAGCACTTGGAAGGTGAAGGCAGGAAGATCATTGAGAGTCTGAGGCCAGCCTGAACTGTATAACAAAACCTGTCTCAAAAAGAAAACATGTAAAAGAGTATCTGTAATAAATGGAGAAACATAGGTATAGAGGAAAACTCATGTAAACATCTGGTTTTTCCATGTTAATTCATAATTTTTTTCTTTTCTTTTTTTCTTGGTGGGGGGGTGATTACTGGAAATCAAATTCAGGACCCTGAGCTTGCCAGGCATGTTCTTTGCCACTGACTATATCTCCAGCCCTATAAATCTAATTCTAAAGGATGTCCCACTAAGTGTTCTTTTTAATGTATTTAGTATAGGGTCTAGGGGTCTCACCACACAGATGGACTCATAGTAATCCTCCTGTTTCTAGCCTCACAAGCACTAAGATTATAGGCGCTCCATCATGCCGTCTCAGTCTCATCTTAGCATGCCCCAGGGGCAAGGGTGGCATGGCATGCCACCAGTAAGTATTTTTGCAGAGCTTAACAAGCTCATTCTAAAATTTACATGCAAAACAGCTGTAAAAAGCACTGCCTCTTCTCTTGGCCCACAGATGTCCATAGGATACTAAGAACAGAGGAAGTACTTAACATCTCTGCCTTCATTCTGTATCTGTCTCATTTCTTAAACGCTGGGTCACATTCCTGCTCAACTCTCAATTCTACATAGACATGTTAATCATTTAAGGAATGTCTGTCTAAAAACTGGTAAGAAAGTTGCTCAGCCCTACCTTTACCTAATCTCTCTCATCTTCCATCAAGGGCAAAGGTACCAAGGAAAGAATACCAAGGGATTTCTAAAATGTGTGTGAAAGTCCTAATCAATAATTTGTCTACTGTCAGCCTTCTCGTGGGAGTGGTGCCCACAAGACCAGTCATTGCTCACCCCCCCGAAAGAAGGCCTGACTAACACCAGGCAGCCTTCGAGAGGAGCCCTTTCTCCAACCCATTCTCTCCCACTCACTTCGGATCACAGGAACAGATGGAATGGATCAACACCCAGAGGTGAGAGCTGAAACTACCGCGACGCTAGCAACTTTCTTAGCAACCAGATCAGTGATCAAGACTATTGAACTCCAAATGCTTCTTGACTCCAACATTTATTGCTTTCCCTATATAAATCTCATATAGAGAAGCTCATGTCAGTCCTCTATTTTTGATTCTGCTGCTGCATTTGACAAGAAGCCAAATGACCTTTTTTTTCCATAGGACACTTTATGCCTGGCATCAGGGAGGTCAACTCATTGTTTGCTGTAACAAATGTCCTAGCACTATATGTGCACGAAGGAGAACCCAACCCAGGAGTCTTAGATACAAGAAAACCCTGCTTCCTGTAGCCCCAGGGACTGTCGTGAGCTTTCTCACTAGCCAGCTCTCACTCAGTAGAGAAAACCTATTTTCTGCCCTCAATAAATAAATATATAGGGGCCAGCGAGATGGCTCAGTGGTCTAAAGCACCTGCTTAGGCAAGCTTAGACAACTGCAGGGACCGCGGTGCAATCCCCGGCACCACATGCTGCACCAGCGCCACCCCCAGGGTAGGCTGAGCCAGCCATAATAATATAAATAAATAAATAAATAAATAAATACCCTTGGTGCCTTTCCTATGTGTCTTGTCCAATTCTTCATTTGAGATACCAGGAACCTGGAAAGAAGCCCCCACAAGACCCCCCTTTCAATAACACCTGAGCAGGGTGAGACGGTGATAGAGGAAGGTGGGGTCCTCCATCTCCTCAGAACTGTCGTTCCTTCTTATCAAAGGAAACAGCCTCCCCTGTTGGGGTCAGGAGCGAGTAAATGAGCCTCAGCAACGGACCTATGTGGGAACACTTACTGCCGCATTTATGTTTTTTGCTTTGTTTTTTCTTTTCTTTTTTTTTTTTTTTTGCAGAACCGGGGTTTGAACTCACGACCTTGCACTTGCCAGACAGGCACTTGTGCCATGGAGCTATTTCCCTGGCCCCAACTGCCACATTTATGGAGGCTCAGTAAAAATCAAGGCAAGCCTGTCCTGTGTATTTATTCCTTCCCTCTCAAGTCCACCCTATTATTACAGCACCTCTTCTCTTACTCACCGTAATTCTGGAAGTGTCACATGTACCATGTTTCCTACTCCTTGTACACCCACTGTGTCTCTTCAATATGCTAGAAAAGATTCCTTCCAATAGCCGACTTCCTACCACAGATGTTCCTACTCATTTTCAGTGCTTGTATTTTGCCAAATTGGATGCATCAAAAGTGACTAACTTGAGTTGAATCCCCGGTACCGCACAAGAAAAAAAAAAAAATTACTAACTTAATTCGGCTTTTCTTTCAATTAGATAAAAAACATTAGCTATACAACCCTCGAACAAAACAGTAAGAAGATATATTAGAACATATAGTGGATGTATGCAATATGTAAATATGTATTTATTTTTATATACTGAATATGTAAATATCTCACTAAACTATAACAATGCTTTCTCTATTCTAGAAACAGGACAATGGGAGGAAGCCTACCAGCTTCAGAGTACAACTCAAGAGAACCTACTTAACCCAGGTGCATTGCCACAAACCCACAACCCCAGCCTTTTGAAAGACTGACCCAGGAAGATAACAAGTTCAAACCCAGTGTGGGTGTTGTGGTTTACACCTAGGATGTCCCCCCAAAAGACCCATGTGCTCAGAATCCATCACTCACTCACTGTGACCTAGACCTAGGAGGCTGTGTCCTCCTGGTGGCTCCTCTCTTCACTCCGCCTCGCGGGTGCCACTCAGCAGCTCTTCATCAGCCAGCCCCTGCAGTGCTATCTCTGCCCTGGAGCCACAGTCTGAACTGTGAGCCACATGAGCCTCTTCTTTGGAAGTTTCCAGCGCCAAGTACTACATCCAGCAACAGGAAAGTGATTTCGATACTGAGCAGCTTCTAGGCAACTTAGTGAGACTCTATCTCCACAAAAATTTAAAAAATGGTTTGGGGAAACAGCTCAGTATGAAGGCCTTAGGGTCAATCCCCAGTCCTGCCCCTCCCCCCAAAAAAATCTACCAAAACTCTGGGAAAGCCTTTCCTAATTGCTCTCCACAACAATGTTTATAAATACTGCCAAAATCATAACACAGATGTAATTATAAACCTAGAAACAGAAAAGACTGTCATGCTTCCTTTCATTCAGAAATTATTAAAAAGGAGAAAAGAGGGCCTGTCAGATAGCTCAGAGGATTAAAGCACCTGCTTAGGCAGACACAGGGACCAGGGTTCAATCCCCATGCCAGCCCTACCCATGGGGCCCACTGAGACAGCAATGGAGACTGGGCATGGTGGCGCGTGCTGTAATCTCAGGACTTGGGAGGCTGAAAACAGGAGGATCATTACGAGTCCAATTTATGTAGCAAGAGCTGGGGAGATAGCTCCGTGGCACAAGTGCCTGCCTGACAAGTACAAGGTCATGAGTTCAAACCCTGGTCCTGCAAAAAAAAAAAAGTTGTGTAGTAAGACCCTGTAGACCTGTACTAAATACATAAAAATAAATAAAGAAATAAAAGCAGAAAAGAATGAAGCAAATAAACCCAAAGGAAATTACAAATACTACTTAAAAAAAAAAAAAATGGGGACAACCTGCTCGGGTTCCCCTTCTGTTCCTCTCAGACAGAAACTTTTTTTCCCCTAATAAATATTCCCCTCTTAACCTCCAAAATAAATAAATAAGGAAAAACATTGCTTTTAATAGCTTTGGGTTTTTAAATAAATATTCTTATTAAGAAATTGTTTAAGGCTGGTGAGATGTCTTAGCAGTCTAAAGTGCATGCGTCGGGAAGTTTAGGCCACCACAGGGACCACGGCTCGATCCCAGGCACCACGTGCTGCGCCACCTCCCCACCCCCCAGGGAAGGCTGAGCCGGCCATAACACAAACAAGTATGTAAGGTGGCTTAAAAAAATAAAATAAGCTTTTTAAAAGAATTAAAAAAAAAAAAAAAAAAAAGAAAGAAATTGTTTAGGCCAGGGAGATAGTTCAGCGGCGTAAGTGTCTGCCTGACAAGTGCAAGGTCCTGAGTTTGATCCCTGGTACCACAAAAAAAAAAAAAAGAAATTGTTTGACAAACTATTAGATCATCACATATCCAGGAGTGGTGGTACACACCTGTAATTCCAGCACTCAGGAGCCTGAGGCAGGAGGATTGCTGAGTGTTCAGGGACAGCCTGAATTACATAGGGAGACTCTATCTAAAAAAAAGTGAAAAGAAACAGATTTTTTTACTTTTAGGAACTTGAAAAAAGGGTCACATAAACCATCTGAATTGCCAAAGACTAGTTCAAGAATGAGGCCAGAAATCTATTAAAGATTTACACTAAAGAAAGGTAAGATAACTATTCACTCGGCAATGTTCTATCACATAGAACCACCCCTGCTCATTTGATTCCCCACAACTTCATATATAGTCGGTGACAAACATTTTACAGGTGGGTGTGTTAGCACGTCCCATGGAAGGCCCACTACTTGGAAGACTGAGGCAGGAGGATCTCAAGTCGGAAGCCAGACTGGAGAACTAGCCTATCTCAAAATTTAAAAAATAAAGGGCAAATTAGCAAGACCTTGTCTCAAAGACTAAATAAAAAAGGGTTAAGGGTGTAACCTAGTGTGAATACCCTAGGTTCATTCCCCAGTGCCACAAAAAAAAAAAAAAATTAAAAGGATAGAGATGCAACCTAGTGGGTTCAATTCCCAGTCCCTCAATCAATCAATATTTATACAATATAGGGGCAGGGAGATAGCTCTGTGGCACAAGTGCCTGCCTGACAAGTGCAAGGTCATGAGTTCAAACCCCAGTCCCACCCCCCCAAAAAAAATTATATATATATATATGCATATATTTATACAATATGCTTTTATTTTAGTTTTTGTGCAGGGTCTCACTATGCAGCTCTGATTCATAGTGATCCTCCTGTTTTCTGCCTCCCATATACAATATGTTTTAAAAGAAACAAGGGTCAAGAGACAGGGGTTCATCTTAAATTTGTGTTAAGTGTATAATCGTAGGTAAACTAATTTCTCCATGCCTATTTCCTTTGTTGTAAAATAAGAGAAGTAATTCCAAGTTCCAACTTTTAAGCCTGCAATTATATACTTCTTATCATATATATATATATACATATATATATGTATATATATATATAAATGCAAACATGCATCTTAAATTTGGCAGAAAGACTACTCACCCAAGGTTTTGTTAAAAATGATATTAAAATTACAAAAATAGTAACAATGTACAGGATCAAAAAAAAAAATAGCAAGGGGCTAAGGAAATAGCTCAGTAGAGGAAGTGCTTGCGTGGCAAGCGCAAGGTCCTGAGTTTCATCCTTGGTACCACCAAAAAAAAAAAAAAAAAAGAACAGTAACATAAGCCTTAATGAGCAACAGGTAACTGAGCAAGACAGTCCACACCTAGAATCCCAGCCCCTCAGGAGGCCTGGGCGAGAGGGTCAGTTGAGCTTAGAGGCTAATCTGAGCAAAACAATGAGACTGACTCAAAACGGGGTGAGGGCTAGGAGATAGTTCAGCAGAATAAGCGCCTGCCTGGCAAGCGCATGCATAAATAAATAACAGGGAGTGGGATGTGGCTTCCACAAATTTTCAGAAAGGGAACAGATAGGGAATAAAGAGCTACACCTCCCTCCTTTTTGATGTAGGGCTTTTGCTAAACCACTGAGTTACCCAGGCTGGCTTTAACTTCCTGCCTCAGCCTCCCAGAGTGCTGGGATTACAAGCATGCACTAGGTACCTTACCCTTGGTAGTTCTGAACTGATTATTACAGCTCAGGGGCTTTTGTATTTCTAGCTACTTGGACCTGTAACCCAATGCTGCAGAGATGGAGGCAGGAGATTTACTGAGTTTGAGGCTGCTTTGGGTACATAGCAAGATTTGTCTCTAAATAAATAAATACATCGTCTATAGCCACTGGCTAGGATTAATGAGCAATCCAAAAAGGAAGAGAGTGAGAAAGCACCCTCAATCACACCAAGGGGTTTTCACAACCTACTTTCTGAAGCTGTATCCCATCATTTCTGCCATCTGCTGTTGGCTACACAGTTCAGCCCAGCCAGTGTGGGAGGGGACTATTCGCCAGTATGAATACCAGGAGAGGGGGCTCTGTTGTAGTCAGGGCTTACTAGGAAAGGATTTAACACAGGACACATAACTCATAGGATTATTTTATACTATTCGCCCCGAGTCAAATGCAGAAGAGTGCGAGACATCTGTTCACACACTAGAGATCCCAGAATCCAGCTGACAGCCTGGAGCCCATGGCAATGTCCTCCACAAGAGCAGCTGAAGACCCAGAGCTCACAACGTCTCACGCAAGTCTGTATCAGGATCTGAGCTGGAAAGGCCCAAAGGCCACTGGTGGAAACCAGAAAGTCTGCACCAGTGGGACAAAGATCTGTGCCAGCAGGCTGGGGGGTGGGCACTGGAGTCAGGAAGTAACAACGTAAAAACCACAGCTCCCCCAAAAAGGGCTGCAGACATCCTCAGCGATAACAAAATCCCGAGCTCCTTCAATGGTAACAGCTGCGTTTATATCAGAAAAGCCGCCATGACAAGCTTCTCCAGGAGATCCACAGCACCACTGTCCCTTGCAGTTCTTTTTATGATGTTGAGAACAGTCCTCAGGTGGGCCTTCCACACTCAGCACAAAGCCGATTCAGCTCAGCTTGGTGTTACACGCTGCCCATTCCTTAATCCACCACACGCTCCACTGATTACAGTTGGGGGCTGTTGCTCTGGGCCCTGAGGATTTGTGCCTCCTGATGTTCCCTGTCTAGGACTGTCTCCCATTGTTGACCTGGTTTAGTCTGCAGGACCCGTAGCATATGGCAAAAAATGGGACCACCTTGCTTCTAGGATTAGGCTATGAAAAACGCTGCAGTTTCCATTTTGGACATACACACTGTCCTGGTCACTGGCAACAGGGCAAATAGCACATCTTCGGGAGACTCAGAGCTGAGCCTTTTGTTCAACTGTTCTCAAGATACTAAGGCTAAAACAGCAGTTTGAGTAAGCGTGAAAGCAAATCCGTCAGCCACAGTTAAGCCATCAACTCACTGTTGTTCTGGGTAATATAGTGCCACCACCTTATCAGACTTTGAGCCTAACCAGCCAGCTATGCCACGCTCAAACTCTTGGCACCACCCCTGCCCAAATTCTATAATTAAGGAATATGTTTTGGGTTTTTTTTGTTTTTGTTTTTGTTTTGTATTTTAGGGAAGGATCTACAGGGTGTTCAGGGTCTCACTACTAGATAGGACTCATAATAATCTGCCTGCTTACAGCCTCCCAAGAGCTGGAGTACAGAAGTGTGCCACCACGCCCAGTCTCAATTGCCATCTCAGCCCACCTATGGCAGGGCCAGCAAGGCAGACCAGGGGATCAAACCCCCAGCCCCTGCACCTGCTTCTAGGCACTTTAATCCGCTGAGCTATTCGGCAGGCCCATGGCACACATTTTAAATAGTTATGCTTTACAGCAATTTTCTACACAGCAATAGGTAATATTATGAAAGCTTTTAAAAAACTACTAAAGGTGTTCAAGTTTGTTAACCCAAATCTATTTTTCCACCAAAAGCTTAAACTGTACAGATTATCAAAAATACTCACCCTAACCAATCTACCCTCCCACAACTGTTAGAAATTAGTAGAACTGTCCAGGCTTTTTCCAATGCCTACACAAGGAACAATATGAGCTTTTTGATGTCTTATCTTTAATAGATAGCCAAAATATCACCTAAGAAGAAACAAAATCCTCCATCATAAAGGAGAAAGACCAGAACAATTTTAAAAAAAGAGAGAGAAACCCAGGAGATAATGTAAGAAACAGAAATCTTCACAACTCAAAACAATTTCTATAAGAACTGAAAAAAGAATTGCACCTATTAAATATAACATAACATAATAATATTTTTTTAACTTTATTTATTTATATTATGGCCGGCTCAGCCTGCCATGGGGGTGGGGCTGGCGCAGTGTGTGGTGCCAGGGATCGAACCACAGTCCCTGCAGTTGCCTAAGCTTGCCTAAGCAGGCACTTTAGACCACTGAGCTATCTCACTGGCCCCAATAATAGCAGTTTATTAGCACAAAAATAAAAGGTAGATTCTAAAATCCTCCAGCAAATACTGAGGAGATCAATAGGGAAGAGACGCACTTGATGGAGGAAGATGACTGCAGAATGCCATCCTTAAAACTCTTAAGGAGAATGGTACACTAATCAACATGGTGTGACAGGGAAAAAACTTTTACATCATCAGACATACGCAGGACTCCACAGCCCTCTAATACATGCACTTATGTACTCTTTCTTTTAGGATGCTACTGGCCCTAGAAAAAATAAAATGTGGTATTTAGCATGGTGGTGCAGACTTGTTACCCCAGCACTTGCGAGAGTTTAAGGCCAGCCTGAGCTACAAAGGGAGACTCTCAACACAAAACAACTGAAGAAACAACGAAAGTTTGAGAGACAGGAAAGAAGAGCTCTGGAATAAGAGAAATCATAACGAAGTTTCAGGAAAAACAGTTCTGGAGCTGGTGGGAGCCAAACACTCCAACCAGTCAGGTTTGGGCCCAACGATGGAGAAGGCCAGAAGCAGCTCACCAGAGTGACGGAAGCCAACAGACGCACTGACCACAGAAGGCATCAGAACAGTTAACAGGCACATGACAGTGAATATAGGGTATGGGAGAAAAAAAAGTTTTGTAAATAATTATTGTCCACAATTTTGTTGACAACAATTACTGATTTTTTTTACATGTAATATTAGCAAATGGAAAAAATGTGGAATATAAAATACTTGTAGGCAAAAAAGCTAACTATTTTACTATCATAATAAAGACTTAATAGATAATAACTAAAACTGAAAAAGTAAAAAACAGCTAGCTAGAGAAACACCTCTTGTAACTCTCTCATTTGGGACTGCAAGACAGCTGGTTCTCATAGGAAATTGACCTTCCTGATATACACTCAGCTATTACAAATAAAGCTACCAACTGGGCACCGTGGTACAAATCTGTAATGCCAGCACTCAGGAAGCTGAGACCGGAAGACCACAGCAAGCTCAAGGCCAGTCTGAACAGCATAGTGAAAAAAAAGTTACCATGAACACTTGTGAACAAGAATTACATGCCTTTGTTTCTCTTAGGGAAATACCTGAGAATGAAGTGGTTGGAGAAAATGGAAGATGTCTTCTGCCACAGCAACCATTGAAGAACAGTAGCCATGGCCCTCTGCTATCCCATGGCCGTGGGCCTCAACAAGAGCCACAAGGTGACTAAGAATGTGAGCAAAGCAAGGCACAGCCGCCATTGCGGACACCTCACCAAACACACCAAGTTCGTGGAGGACATGATCCGGGAGGTGTGCGGCTTTGCCCCCTACAAGCAGTATGCCATGGAGCTGCTCAAGGTCTCCAAGGACAAACGCATCCTCAAGTTCATCAAGAAAAGGGTGGGGACACGCATCCATGCCAAGAAGAAGCGTGAGAAGCTGAGCAATGTGCTGGCCACCATGAGGAAGGCAGGTGCCAAGAAGGACCGAGCCCCTCTGGGATAAAGCTTTGCAGAACGTTAAAAAGAAAAAGAAAAAGACAGTGGAAGATGTATGTTTACTGTCAAGCTGGATGCATCATTCACCATTTTAAATTGTAAAGACCATGTCCTCCAAATCTGGCCAACATAGTACGCTCAGCTTTCAGCCATTCTAACAGGTAGGTAGTGGTATATCACTGTCCCTTTAATTCACACTTACCCAAAGATTCAGGTGTTGTATAACCAAACCGCTCAGTGGGGAAAAGAATAGCCTCAACAAACAGTGCTCAGGTAGCTGGACTTCCATATGTAGAATGAACATCAACTCTTACTTTACACACTACAAAAAATTTAATTCAAAATGGAACAAAGACCTAAGTCCAAGAGCTAAAACTATAAAGCTCTTAGAAGAAAATATGGCAGGAACTATTATGATCTTTACTTAACAACGGATTCTTAGAAACTACTAAAAATACAAACAACACAAGAGAAATAGGCAAGGCACACTGGCCCACAGGCATGATCTTAGCACTACAAGAAGTCAAGGAAGGAATAATCTCACTGGGGCCAACCTGGGCAACTCAGCCCATTGCGAGCGAGGACTTGGCTCAAGATGAAAACTAACAAATAAAATATTTTAAAGGCAAGGAAATATAACTCAGTGCAAAGATTCTAGGTAACACACACACATGCACACACACACACACACAGGGGAAAGAAGGAGTGGGGGACTGGACAGCAAAATGTAAAACTATTTTGTGCCATAGAACACCATCAAGAAATTGAAGCCAACTATAGAATGGGAAACATGTTCGTAACTCACATATCTAGTAAGGGTTTAGCATCCAGAATGTAACTTTTATAACTAAATGACAAAACAATAGGCAATCCAATTTTAAATGGGCAAAGAAGCTGGGAGTGGTGGAACATGCCTATTAATTCTAGCACTCTGGAGGCTGAGGTACAAGGATCTCCCTGAGTTCCTGGCCAACCTGGGTTTAAGGTTAGCCTAAACTATAAAGTCAGATCCTATCTCAAAAACCAACAAACAAAATGGACAAAGAAAAACAGACATTTCCCCTTACATATGGTCACAAGTGGTGACAAGATGCAAATATTATCAGTCATTAGAAAAATGCAGTGCAGCCAGGCGTGGGGATATACATCTGTAATCGCAGCATTTAGGAGGCTGAGGCAGGAGGATCAACATGAGTCTAAAGCCAACCTGGGCTACACAGTGAATGCATAGGTAGCCTGAACTATATAACAAGATCCTGTCTCAAAAAGCAAAACAAACGAAAAAAGAAAAGAAAAGAAAAATGTAAATCAAAACCATAATGAGGTATTATTTACATGTACTAGGAGGTCTGTAATTTTACAATGGGTTGGGTGTGGTAGCATACGCTTGTAATCCGAACTACTGGAAAGGATGAGACAGCTGCTATAGATAAGAATTTTGTTGGTTTCCCAAAAAGTTAAAACAGAATGACCACATGGCTGAGCAATTCCATTACTTTGGATATACCCAAGAAAAATAAGATTCCACAGAAAAGTTTCTTCACGGTGGCAACATGCAGCACTTTTGATTATACTAGACAAAAATGGAAAGCACCCACGTGTCCATCAACCAATCAACGTTGAAACGGAATGAGTCCTATCCATACAATATGGGAATGTTATACAATCTGGGAATCTTATTACAAAAAAATGAATGAAGACCTCAACAGTATAAGCATTATGCTAGAATAAACAAATATAAACAAAACAGGTCACACATCACTATGATTCCATTTTTATGAATAGGGATTTCATTTTAGCATTATGAAAATATCTTGGATATACTGATAACAGCTATATCATACATGGACAATCGCTGAATCGTACGCTTGAAAATGGCTAACATGATTAATTTCATATGACATAAATCTTCGTTCAACTAAAAAGTAGTTGTCCCTGGGAACAGAATTTGAGAGGGCCCGACAAAGAGCTCAGTAGACAAAAGCACCTGCAAGCAGGAACAGTGGCCGGGGTTCGATCCCCAGGCCTGCTGTGCAGGCCCCAGTCCCGCCCCCAGGGCGCACTGAGACAGCAATTAAGACTGGGCATGCCTGTAATCCCAGCTCTTTGGAGGCTGGAAACTAATGAATCATTATGAGTCCGATCTAGTAGTGAGACCCTGAACATCCTGTAGAAAAATACACACAAAAAAAATTTGATACATGTGCTGCTAATGAGCATCAGGCTCAGAGTCTGGGACATGCAAAGACAGCAAGACCCTACTTTCTCATCCTTAATTTTTTTACTACTTAATTTTCCCACATACCAAATGATCTCAAATAACTAGAAAATAAAGTGGTTCTTCAGCTAAGCTAACAATGCTAAAAATTATTACTAAGAGGGAAATAATTGGAAAGTCAGTCTTTGAATTACAGCTTTTTTTTTTGAGACAGTATCTCACTTAAGGTACCTTGGCACTCAGCAGGATGAGGCAGGAAAATCAATTTGAGTTCAAGTCCACCCTAGGCTACAAAGCAGCTCAAGGCCAACCTGAATTGCACAGTAAGATCCTAATCAACTATCTCAAAAAGACAAAAATAAAAACAAACTGACCTCAAGTTTGCAGGCCTCTGGCCTTGGCCTCCTTGGTAACTCAGATTATAGGTGTGTGCATTGGTATATTTCTTGTCTATTCCAATCATCTATTCTAATAATCATTGTGACACTGTGTTAGGGTTCCATTACAAATGTAGTCCACTAACAGTAATTTAAAATTTTCAGGAGTTAGTCATTAGGTAAATCATAATATATACAGTACTTCATCCTTCAAAATAATAAATGAGGGATGGGTCAAACACTGTGTGCTTGCCAACACCTTGTGTTCAATCATCAGCACCTCTAAAACATAAAAATAATAAATATTAAGTAAAAAGTAGCAACAGAAATGAATGAAACATGTCCATTTTCCAAAGGAACACTGTGGTCAGTTAATCAATGACAGTGCATTTGCTACTGAGAGACTTAAGTTTCCTGAATTTTTCTCCAACTGAAAATAGTAAATTGGTTTTGATAGTTCTCATCAGTTGTTCCTCAGATATGAGTTGTGCACTATGCACACGAAGCGTTTAATACTCACTTATCAAGGAAATCTTTGTCCACCACAGCAGAGATGTCAAGAAGGGGATTTCCCATTCCAAAGAGAACATTTTCACTAAAAAACATAAACAAAATACAACCAAGTTAGAAATATTTTTGAAAATAAAATGTAAAATGCATGCAAATATAAAGATACTCTGTATATAAAGATACTCTGTATTTAATCTTGATAGAAACATACTGGTTTACTAAACCTTTTATTGCCTATTATATGCAAGGCAACATTTTAGACAAAGTCTGTAGATATTTAGAAAAAAAAGAAGACTTTATTTTGGCTTGGTATTTTGCATATTTTTTTTTTGTTTGTTTTTGTTTTTGTTTTGTGAGACAGGGTCTCACTGTGCAATTCAGGCTGAACTTGAACTCACTTGCAACTGTAGCTAAGGCTGGCCCTAAACCCATGACCATACCGTCATGTACCACCATGGCTGGCTTTGGTTTGGTTTTCTTTTTTTTTTTTTTTAGTTTGGTTTTCAAGATGTAATTTAGGATGGGCTTGAACATACTGTGTAGACCAGCCTCACTCTATAGACCAGAATGACTGAAAACTTGCAGGGTATCTCCTGTCTTTGCCTCTGAATGCTAGGATTACAGACATGCACTACAATAGCAGGATAAAAAAAGGTGATTTTTAAATTGGATGAAATATAACGAGAGAAACTAGGTCATGTTTTTGCTTTTGTTTTGAGCCAAGGTCTTACTCTGTGGTAAAGGATGGCCTTGAACTCACTCTGTAGCCCAAACAGACCTTGAACTCACAGCAATCCAGCTTCAGTCTCCTGAGTGCTGGAATTACACTCAGATGCCACTATACCTTTATGTAACATTTTGCATAATATTCAACAGCTAATAATTGAAACTAATTAATTTTAGTGCTGTTTTTCTACTAAACAAGGACTAAAATTTCTAGAAACTCAATATTCTATGTTCAAATTCCATATTCAATAAAAATGATTTTTAAAAGTAAATAAACATAAATAAGTAACTCTAGTTAGTAAAAAACCCAAGTTATTAGGGTGTAAGAAACATGTCCTAGAAGAGCAAGCAAGACCAAGTAAGGCTTACAACAGAAGCCCACCTGGCAGCAGGAAATGGACCAATGGCCATGCGGGAGCAAATCTGAAAAGAATGAAACTAGTTTTTTCAGTAAGGCTTGGTCCTGTACTTCTCACTGGTCTCCCACTTGCTAAAGATCCTTTCTAGTGGCCTCCAAACCCTTAGCAAGCTCAGTCTTGAAGACACACTGTTACAGTTTGTGTATAGGTGTCCTCCCAAAGCCTCCTGCAGTACAAGGAGTGGCTTCTGGAGTTTTTGATTGATTGTTCTGGCTGTAGATGCTGCACCTGTCTTGGGCAGGTAATACGCATTACAAGGTGAGGAGGGGAGAGAGACCTCCAGCTGCCAGAGCTGCTGCCACTCCCTTATGCTCTTTGCTCTCTGCTATGTGCCACTCAGCCTTGGCTCCAACTGGGTATGGACTGAAACCTCCAGTAATGGGGAGTTAAATAAGCCTTTCCTTCCTTCATTTTGAGTGTCGGATAATTGTCCCAGCAACAAAATAAGAGCCATTGAGACACACACTAACAGTAATAGTAACAGGACCAGTGCCTATGGGGTTCTTGAACAGAATGAAGTGTAGCCTACAATTGAATTTGTAAGACTGAATTGCAGCCCTTGAGTAACACCTCAGATTGAACAATTTTGACATAATATGCAATTAAGAGACATTTGTTCCTTTATTTAAAGAAAAAGGAGTGGGGAAAGGTTTTAAGATAATAAATATCATTATTCACATGTAAATTGCATTTGTGAACAAAATAAAAGTCTAATAGCACACAGAAATATTTTAAGTACTCAAAAGATAAAAGATCAACAGATAAACTTGCCGCTTCATTCCATTAGGGACTGGTTGATTCGTACATTATTATTCAAATAATAAAAACCCTTGGAATTTTCTAAAAATATGAGATATCAAATAGGATAGCACACACCTATAATCTCAGCACTCTGAGAGGATGAGTCAGGAAGATTACAAATTCATGTACAACCTGGGCAATTTAGCAAGATCCTCTCTCAAAATAATAAAAAGTACAAGAGGGAGGACAGATAGCTGAGAGGATTAAAGCACCCGCTTAGGCAGACACAGGGATCGGGGTTCAGGGTTAGGGAACTCAGGCTTGCAGTGCCAGCCCTGCCCCTGGGGCCTGCTGAGACAACAATTGAGACTGGGCGTGGTGACAAAATGAGCCTGTAATCTCAGCACTGGGCTGAAAACAGGAGGATCACTAGGAGTCCGAGCTGTGTGTGAGATCCTGTAGATCCTGTACTAAATACAATTAAATAAATAAATAAATGTATGCTTAATGTCTTTCAAAAAATAAAGTAAAAAGGGAGTGCAAGGCTGAGGCAGGAGGATCAGTGCCAGTTCAAGACCAGCCTGGGCTACAAAAGTGAGCTCCAGGCCAGCCTGAACTGCATAGCGAGACCCTGTCTCAAAAAGACAATAAATAAATAAATAAAAAATCATAAATAAATAAATAAATAAATAAAAGCGAGTGCGGATGTAACTCAGTGCAAAGACTCTGGGTTCAATCCTTAGTATGGAGTGGCGAGAGCAGTATGTTTTTTCCTCTATTCACTCTTTTTTAAGCTTTTAGTTCAATATTGAGTCATGTAATCATGGCCAGAATTAAAATGAGATTTCTATCATGATTCTTTAAAAAAGAAAAGTATCCTAGGTATCTTAGTGTAATCTGAGCACTCAGTCAGCACTTGGGGGGCTGAGGCAGGAGGACTGTCTTTGAGTTGAGGCCGGTCTACCCTACACAGTGAGTTCAAGGCCAGCCTTAAGTGCATAGCAAGACTCTGACACTGCCCCCCAGCAAAAAAAAGTATCATTCCCTCACATCAATCCTTTCACCTCTAATTGTACCCCATTGGTGTTAAGGAACTGTGACTTTTTTTCACCCTGGTGCTGAAGGTGGAATCTGAAGCCGCACCTTCCTCAGGCTGTGACACCCTGTCTGTGGGAAATTCATTCCTAGTACAATCCCAAAATTGTTTAGTATAATGCATTTGAAACTTAAGCAAAGATGACAATATAGACATCTAAAGAATGTCTATATCTGATTCTGTGGGCTAAAAAGTACCTAAGAGAAGATGAGCACACTGTGAGACACATCCAGACATCCGGGTACTTCGGTCAAAGAAGCGTGAGGCAAAGGTGAGCAAACTGAAGCAAGTTCCTGGCCTGAAGTCCCAGAGAACTTTTTCCTGAATGCAGATGGATAAAACACCTTCACACAAACAGTAAGAATCTACTGGGATGGATGACCTCAAATTTATTTATTTATTTGTTTGTTCATTTTTTATGGTGGTACTGGGGATCAAACTCGGGACCTTGCACTTGCCAGGCAGGTACTTAAGCCACTGAGCTATATCCCTAGGCTTCATGGGCTCAAATTTAAGACAGAGGCTTTTTAATGTTTTATAAAGAATGGGAAGGAAGGGGCCAGGGAAATAGCTCAGTAGAATAAGCACTTGCCTGGCAAGCGCAAGCGCCTGAGTTCAATCCCCAGTGCCGCAAAAAAAAAAAAAAAAAAAAAGTAAAATTTGACCTTAATTCTGTAAATATCTTTCTCTACTCCAGTAGGATACTTTGACCCACTACTCTTTCCTCTTCATATACTTTAAGGTTTCAAAATTTTCTTCCTGCATTCTTCATGAACAACCCCCTATGTCTTTAAAAGTAATAAATGTTTTTATTGGTCTTTAAAAAAAAAAAAAAAGAATGGGAAGGAAGCCAGACACCTGTAATCCCAGCACTCAAGGTTAAGGAAGGTCTCAGAGAGTTTAAAGGTCAGCCTGGGCTGCAAGACACCTTCTCTCAGAAAAAGAAAAAGGAAAAGAAAAAAAGATACCCCATTTCTGGAAAAACAGAACCAACACTGTCAAAATGGTCCAACTTCCAAAACTGATAAATACATTTAATGCAATCTCAATCAAAATACCTATGGCAATTCTCATATTCTTAGAGAAAACAAATAGAAATGGACCTGTGGATCAGTGGAACAGAATAAAAGATGCAGAAACAACTCAAGACACGTTAGGCTACCTGATCTTTTGACAAAACAGACACTGGAGGAAAGATAACCTCTTTATCAAATGGTGTTGGGAAAACCAATTACCCACATACAGGAGATTAAATCTAGACCCTTATCTCTCAGCGCACTAAAATAAACCAGAATGGATCAAAGATCTAAATGTTAGAACGATGTGCTAGAAGGTGAAATAGGTACAACTCTTGAAGACATGGCACAGAGAAGGACTTTCAACAAAACCCCAGCTGCACAAGAAATAACGCTGGGACTTAACAAATGGGATCATAAAAATCAAAAAGCTTCTGCACAGCAAAGGAAACAACTAACAGTGAAGAGAAGAGAGAAGGGAAGGGGGAACGGACGGCTGGTTCTGTGTTTCCCAGCCACCATGACATGAGCCTGCACTAATAAAAAATAAAAATTGCAAAATAAGATAAAACTGTACTACATTTACAAAATAATGACAAAAATAGCTAGAAAAATACCTACAAAAATAGGAAGAAAAGTAGCTATCATAAAAAAAGCTTTAAAAAATTGTTTTGATATTGTTTCTTTCTAGTAAAATAATGATGTGGGGGCCAGCAAGATAGCTCGGCAGTCTGAAGCGCCTGCTTAGGCAAGCTTAGGCAACTGCAGGGACCGCGGTTCGATCCGCGGCACCATGTGCTGAGTCAGCCCCACCCACGGGGCAGGCTGAGCCGGCAATTGCCTAAAATAAAAAAATAAAATAATGATGTGGATATTGCTTGGCTTGTATACAACCATGTAACAATCATCCAAATTAATTTTGGTGTTTTTTTTTTGCATTGCTAAGAATTGAGCCTTGGTCCTCATACCAAGGACCACCAGGCAAGTGCTCTACCACTGAGCTACCTCCCCACCCCACCAACACCAAATTAAAATGAGACATTACTATCATGATTTTTAAAAAAGTATCTTTTTGCTTCTATAAATTTGCTGCAAAATAACATTACAACTTATTGAGGTCACTTGTTTGGCTTTTTTTGTTTGGCCTTCTCGAAACAGGGCTTCATTATACAGTTCAGGCTGGCCTTGAACTCACTTTGCAGCCCAGGCTGGCCTCCAACTGGCAGTGATTCTTTTGCCTCAGCTTCTCTCCAGTGCTGCAATTACAGGTGTGCAACACCACACCTGGCTCTTATCAAGGTCACTGGAAGCCACTCTTAGAGCAAACTAGAATTGTGTGCTTGTCATGTGTCCTTTTGTATCCTCCTTCTTTCATCTCAAATATCCTCACTGAAGATAAATGGATTACAGCTTCTCTGATGGCAGTAACCAAAAGTATAAATAAGGATCAAAATGTGTAACAGATATTGTGAAATAGGAAGAGAATTTTCAAAAGAGGGGAACTAGGGAAGCGGGAGGGGAAAGAAAGGAGGGGAAAAAAATAAGAAGGAAAAGCTGGAAACAAAACTTTTGTAAGTAAAGAAGGGAGAAAGGGTTAAAGGGAAGAAAGGGGATTGGGGAAGAAAGAATCAAGTTTTATTGTGTACAGGTACAAATTCACTATGATGAATGTGATCATAATGCATACCTAAAATGTACTACTAAACTTCATTAATAACTAAAAAAGGGGGACCAGGGAAATAGCTTAGTAGACTAAGCATTTGCCTGGCAAGCACAAGGTCTGGAGTTCAATCCCTGGTACCGCATAAAAAAATAAATAATTAATTTAAAAAGGATACGTGGATGGAAAGATCCACAGCAGATCACAGAAAACAGGTGCCTGACTGGCTTAATTCTGGCACACATAGGTCACAGCCGAGCCAATCAGCACAATATATTTCTCTAGACTTAGCCATCACTTCAGAGGTGACCCTGAATAGAGACAAATCACAATGAACACAAGATTTTTTCTTAGGAATGCTCAAATACTGAGCATCTTCCACCCTAGTAAAGCAAAAGATGCTGATAGCCAAAATTAGGGGTCCCCCAAGTCCCAAGGTGGCTACCTTCAAAATATGAGGAGGAAGTATGGGGAAACAAAAAGTAGCCAGGTCATGAGTGAAGCTGTTGGAGCAATCAGCTATTCTTTACCTGAAATCTGTATCATTCTAGACCTTTTTTTTTTTAAATTATGGCTGGCTCAGCCTACCCTGGGGGGTTGGGCTGGCACAGCATGTGGTGCCCAGGATCAAACCAAGGTCCCTGAGGTTGCCTAGGCTTGCCTAAGCAAGCACTTTAGACCGCTGAGCCATCTCGCCAACCCTAGACTTTTTTTTAAAGAGGAAAAAAAATTTTAAAAACAATTTCAAAAAAAAAAATAGTAGGAAGGTAACAATAGTTCATTGCATCACACAAGCCACAACAGTTGAAAAAAATCATGGTTTACAAATATACAATTTATTTTAGTCAAAATGTTCACTGTTCCCTTGAATGAAAGAAACTGTACCCTCCCCTATTTTGTCTGGAGAACTCTAGATCTTTTTAAAATTTCTCATTTGCCATTACTCTTTGGAAATGCTTTTGATCACTTCCTTCCCAAGGGCTGGCTTACAAATCTGCAAAAGCTGCCCTGCACACTCGTATGGTGCCATTCCCAATAGAGATAACGGCTCCTGGTGTTGAGCATCAAGGTGCCGACTTCCTCCCTCCAAAGACTTAGCCATTCTCTCCTTCATTTATAAAAGTCCTTGAAGGGACTGGCGAGACAGCTCAGCAGTCTAAAGCACCTGCTTAGGCAAGCTTAAGCAAGCAGGCAGGGACCGCGGTTCAATCCTCCGCATCACATGCTGAGCCGGCCACAAAAAAAATAACACAACACGACAGGACATAACAAAACTGGCCTGCCCATCTGCCTGGTGCTCCAAGTCAGCCTGCCACAGCTGCCACCACCGGGCCCCAGAGCCCCAGCCCCAGGCATAGGCCTACCCTGTCCCCCTTCAGGCCATGAGGATTCTACGACTGATCACATTTGCTCTGGTGACAGGGCATATAGGGGTAGAGACCAGGATCATCAAGGGTTACCCGTGCCGTCCCCACTCTCAGCCCTGGCAGGTGGCCCTGTTCCAGCAGACATGGCTGCTGTGCGGGGCAACCCTCATGGCCCCTGGAGACTCCGGACAATAACCCACTGCCGCAAGCCCCATTACCGGGTCCTCCTGGGGGAACACAACTTGCATCGAGAGGATGGCTGTGAGCAGAAGCAAACGGCCACGGAGTCCTTCCCCGACCCGGGCTTCAACAACAGCCTCCCCAGCAAAGACCATCGCCACGACATCGTGCTCGTGAAGCTGCCCAAAGCAACCGTCATCACACACGCCATGCGCCCTCCGCCCTGCGGTCACGTCGCGACACCGCCGGCACCAGCTGCCTCATTTCCGGCTGGGGCGTCACTTCCAGCCCCCAGTTGCGGCTGCCCTACACCTTGCGCAGTGCCAACATCTCCATCATCAAGCACGAGGAGTGTGTGCATGCCTACCCCGGCAACATCACAGACACCGTGGTGTGCGCCACCTCTTGCCAGGGTGACTCTGGGGGCCCACTGGCCTGTAACCGGTCTCTTCTAGGCATTAACTCCTGGGAATAGGACCCATGTGCAGTTTCCAGAAATTCCAGCGGAAGATCATGCACAATAATTAGCAGGACCCACTTGCATCTGAATGCTTTACGGTCTGCCCGTTCTTATAAGAAACCCTAAGTCAAGACTCTGCTATGTCATTTCCTTTGGATGCCTTCGCTGTACCAGGTGCTACAGCTTAGGTATGGAATCAGAATCCTGACTTCAGATCCTGGCTTGGACTAACTTGCCACTCTGGAAAGGACCAGAACCCTTTGTCTGTTTTATCCCCGACCCCTAAAAACCATTCTTAGCAAAGGATGAAGTTTCAATAAATATTTGAAGAATGAAAAAATAATAATAAAATAAATAAAAAGACCTTGAAATTTTTTATGTGAAGAATTGTGTACTTTGTGCTTTGTGTAAATCAATGACACTCAATCAGTTACAGTAAGGATTTTTAAAATCTTAATTACATTTATAATCCTAATGGCTACAACATAATAAATACAAAGGCTTTGAGTGATTATTGTGCTATACGTTCTGGCCTTTTCTATCAACGGATTGTGTCTTCCAGATTCCCATAGAGCCAGTGCTGAGTCTAAAGCAAAGCTGGATTTTAAAGGTTCTTATATGCAAGATGAGGTGATAGATCAGTAATTCACGACAGCATGTAAGCTAAGAACGAACACTGCTCTCCTTAGAGCAATTACTAAATAGTAATGCAAATAAGAATAGCTACAAATACAAGAGAAGATAAATACTTCTAAATACTAAAATACTACAATACAAATACACTTACTGTTTAAAAGATAAAACAAACAAGACAAATAGAAAATAAGATGATATTTAAGATCAACTATTTTGGTGATGACATTTAAG
>PVKN010004784.1:0-32571 GCA_004027915.1 Capromys pilorides
GAAGAAGAAGAAGAAGAAGAAGAAGAAGAAGAAGAAGAAGAAGAAGAAGAAGAAGAAGAAGAAGAAGAAGAGGAGGCAGCGGCAGAGGCAGAGGCAGACGACAATGACAGTACACAATACAAGCACCCCTGGGAGATGGCCACTCTCTCCTTTGAAAAATAGATAGTTTGGTCAAACAAACTATATATACACCTTAAGATAATTATATACGAGTACTTGTGATGGTCATATTCATAATTCCCAAAAACTGCAAATAGCTCAAATATCCACCATTAGCAGGATGTATATTGTGCTATAGTCACACATGGAATATTATACTGTAAGAAAATTAAGGAGCTAGGGATGGCCAGATAGCTCAGTGGACTAAAGTGCCTGCTTGGGCAGAGTGCAGAAGCTGGGGTTTGATCCCTGGCATGCTGTGCTGGCCCTGACCCCAGGGCACACTGAGATGGGAATTGAGACTAGATGTGGTGGCACTCGCCTGTAATCCCAGCACTTCGGAGTCTGAAAACAGGAGGATCACTGTGAGCCCAAGCTACATAGTGAGAGCCTGTAGATACTGTACTGAATACATTTTAAAAAAGAAAATTAAGGAGTTATCGTCATTTCTAAGCGCATGATAAATCTTGTGGACAGAGTTGAGGGAGAAAAAAGCATAAAAGAATATGTATAGTATGATTCTATTGGAATAGAGCTCAGAATCAAGTAGAACTCATATCTTTTAGGGATATAAGCACAGAAGTAGCACTCTATAGAAAAGCTAGGGACCAGGGATATAGCTCCATGGCACAAGGGCCTGCCTGGAAAGTGAAAGGTCCTCAGTTCAATTTCCAGTACCAACAATAAAAAATAAAAATAAAGCCTAGGGAGCCAGGTGTGTTGGCACATGCCTGTAATCGCAGTGCTAGGGAAACTGAGACAGAAGGATTGCCACAAGTTTGATCCCAGCCTAGACTACACAGTCAGATAAAGGCCAGCCTGGACTACATAGGGAAACCCTGTCTCAAAAAATTTTAAAAACTAAGGAATAAGCACCAGCAGTCAGGTAACAAATTGTTGCTTTTAAGAGAAAGAAGAGGTGGTGACTGAGTTAAGACATATGGAAGTCTTCTAAAGGGTTTCTTTTTCCTTTTATTTTTTGAGACAAGGTCTTGCTATGTAGACAAGGATGGCCTGCCTCCCAAGTACTGGAATTACAAGTACACACTACCATCCCTGACTTGGGCGGTCTGTTTCTGATCCCACTGATACACAGGTTTGTGCTTTTTAACAACCTGTAAAAATGTACATACAAATTTTGGGGCCATTCCTAGATTTTTTAGTGTACTTAATAAAAAAAGTCACTAAATATGAAGGCCACTCGCACTAAAGAATGCTTGTAGCTATTATGAAAAATAAAGTGTATTGCTGTAGGAGAAATGCTCAGTGAAAAAGCAAGGGACATAACCACGGGTAAATAGTGCTGCTCTTTGGGCAAATTTTTTAAAGTTCATATATTGGTGTATGCTCGCCAACTTTTTTTTTCTTCTTTTAGTGGTACTAGGAATTGAACCCATGGGGCCAGGAAGATAGCTCTGTAGCACAAGTGCCTGACTGGCAAGTGCAAGGTCGTGAGTTTGAACCCTGGCACCGCCAAAAAAAAAAAAAAAAAAAAAAAAAAAAAAAAGGAATTGATCCCTGGGTTTTTTTTTTTTTTTTTTTAATTTTATTTATTTATTTATTTGTTTGCTTGTTGTGTTTGTTTGTTTCTTTATTTATTCATTTTGTGGCTGGCTCAGCCTGCCCTGGTGGTGGCGCTGGCGCAGCATGTGGTGCCGGGGATCGAACTGTAGTCCCCGCAGTTGCCAGAGCCCTCCTAAGCAGGCGCTTTAGACCACTGAACCATCCTGCCGGCCCCTGAACCCAGGGTTTTCACACTAAACTATTCTCCTAGCCCTTTAAATTATTGTTATTATTTATTTATTTATTTATTTATTTTACATTTTGAGACAGAGTCTCACTAAGTCGCTAAATTACCCAGGCTGGGCTAGAACTTGTGATCCTCCTGCCTCAGCTTCCCACAGTGACAGGATTACAAGTGTGAATATCACATCTTCCTGGCCTCACAAACTCTTTTCTGAAAGGACATCAAAGGAATAAGAGTTCTCTCTGTGGCAAAGAATTGAATGTGCAGAGGGCAGATTCAGATCTTTTACAGTATTTATTAATTTTACATTAGAATTTTTAATATGGAGGCTGGGGAGATAGCTCCATGGCACAAATGCTTGCCTGGCAAGTGCAAGGTTGTGAGTTTGAACCCCAGTCCCATAAAAAATAAGAATAATAATAATTTTTAATATGATGTCATTGGTTAATTTAGTAAATATTTTGCTTAGATGCCATGCTGGGGAAAAGAAGGAGTTCCTTTAAGGGAGCAGCACCATCTGGGTGGAAAGGCAGCATTTGGACTGGGTCTTGAGGGGAAGGATTTGCCAGGAGGTATAGAGCGGTGATGGTCAACAAGAGCAAGACAAGCCTGCCTCACAAACACCTCAGTGGAGGGATCCCCAGAGGACCTAGCTGTCAGATCCAGGCATAAGGACCTGGCCAGATACAGCTGATTCAAGACTCCAGGCACTCTGCACCTGGGGTATGATGCCCCCCCAGGTCCATGACCCTGCCAGTTATATCACCCGATTCCCATCTAGCATGCTTGGCAGCTGCTCTAACACTCAAAAGAAAAGCCATTCCCAGCCCTGGTTCAGAGGTAGGGGAGCTGTGGCTACGTATAGACCTTTATAGACCTGAGCAATTCTGCCTCCATAATTCCTGGTCAATGGGAGTCCGGGCTACAGCAAGCTGCTGTCTCTAGGGACTGTGTGTTTCCCTCCATACCAACCAGTGCCTGCTTTGTGCTGGGCCTGGGCTGGGCCTTTGAGTACCTAGATGTTCCCTTTCCTGAAGGCAGTCAGTCTCAGGGTACTAGAGAAGAAGGTATCCTCAGAAAAGGCAGCTTGGATAAAAGGATTGTGCTAGCATGGGTCAAAGATGGGGACCCAGTCTTGCATTATGGCCAGCGCTGGCTGTTTCTCACTTCCTCCCAGATACATGTTAGTCACTCAATTCCCAGGGATCACAGCTCTGTTGGTCCTCTCTCAATATGCCCTCTACATTAGTAAACAAACTCCATCCCTCCTTCATCTGGGCTCAGGGAATATTAATGCATTTCATCATCATGATTAAAGTTTGAGCTTAAGCCATCTAGTGAGGCATCTCAGAGGCAGTTGAAAGAGGCTTTGAAGATCATTACCAGTTGCATGTCTTTGCCACCAGGGCCACAGCTCCGCTCCTGTATCTGTTGGGGAGGAGCATGTGGCTGGAATTCCACCCTCACAGCTAAGAGCAGAGGCACAGCCACCCACCACTGCTGGCCACCAATCTCCACACCATAGCATCTAGGGGAGGAGAGCTGCAGCAGTTCCCATGTACTGTGATGGGCAGTAGCTGCCCTCCCAGGCTGAATGTGGAGACCATGTACTGGGTAAGAGTAGCGCCTTAGCCTGCAGGTCTCCCAGCTGGGTTGCTTTACTAACACTATTCTCTCTGACACAAATGCCCTTCCCCCAAAACTTCCCATCAGAATTCTATTTGTCACAGCAGTTATTTAGAACATTAAAAAAAAAAAACAACTAGCAACTGCCTAGTCCAACAACAGGTGACTTTCCAGCTCTGTCCACTTAGTAGCAGGAAATGTGGGCCCTGGCAAAGGTACTGCCCACTTTGGCTTCCTTGTGGAGCAGCCCCCACATGAGCTGAGGTGCCAAGACCTGGGATGAATCTCTTTTCATTGTGGTTTCTGACATTATAAGATTGTCTGTGAAACAAATTGTCTAAAACAATTCTGATGCTTCAAGGCCAGATGCAAAATGGCCTTTCTCTGAGACACCTTCCCTACCCCCAACTCCATTCCAACAGCTTCCAGCTCTGTGAGCATGATGTGGGTGGTAGGTTTTGTATATGCCTGTCCCTAATCGTGGTCTCAGTTTTTGGCTCTGCATATGCATTCATGATAATGGGAGGTCTAAGCCTGATCCTGAGTCTGTCTTTATCATAGAAAGCCTATAGTATGATCTACCTGGGGCCATGTCCTGCAGACCTCAATGCTGAAACGGGAACAGATTTGTCTCTCCTGCCTACTAGTATGGCTGCCTTGTCAGCCTGTCCTCACTTGTACCCCTAGACCTACTCCCACCACCTCCATCCACTCCATCACCTGCTATCCCTGGGAAGCTGTATGTTGTATAAACCAAGCATCTAGCTCGGTCTTGGACCCCAAATTGGAGAAGCAACCAAGGGATAGCACTAAGATCTATTTGCCCCTTGGCTGGGGCAAAAGGGTTTGCATTTCTTTACCTCCATCCCCCAAATACAACATCAAACAATGGCGAGCTCCCTCCCAGCTATAAGGAATTTGCACTCTGCTACAGACCAGGTCCACATTGGCTCCCGGAGAGCACAGGAGCCTCAAAGCAACCATCTCCCAGGAGACTTGATTCCCACCTCTCTATGCACAGGAAATAAAAAGCATGCACCTGGGACCATCCAAGGAGCTGTTGGAAAGAGTGCAGAGCCTGCTCTGCCATTGCCCTCTAGTTGGCAGCCAGAGGGCTCAACATTCCCCACTTACTGCCTGCTCCTGAATCTCAACCACTAGGCTTGGAGATTGGAACCTCAGACTCTTTGTGTCCTAGTAATCAGGGGTCCTTTAGGGGCTCCACTTTACCTTAGCCAAGTCTGAGCCCGAGGAAGCCTAAGAGAAACACAGGCCAAGAGTCCCAACATTGAGTCCTCTCCTCTCCTCCACAGGGGTCACCCTGGTTCAGGTCCCATCCTTCATAGCCATAAACAAGAGTATTTTGCTGCCCTGGTTCCCTGTCATGTGGAGCAGTGCTAGAGCTTGCAGTAAATCTACAGAGGTTAAGAGGGCCCCAGGAGGCCTCCCAGCTGCCTTCCAACCACTGTTGGCAACACCTCCTGATTTAGTGGCAGCTGTGAACACCTGCCTGTGGGCAGCCCATCACCTCCCCTTCTCTCCTCTCTCTGGGACAAGGACTGAGTCTCCTGCTGAAATGGACATGCTGGAGGCCGAATCCCTGCCTAACTCAATCAAGGCTTCAGCCATAACATCCAGGGAAGCAGATACCGCACAGAGTCTAGTATTCAGTTTCCTGTTCATCTGAACAGGGCACTACCCTGGCAGGCCACCACCTAAACCATGCATGGTCAATAGTTCCCACTGGGGAGATAGCTCAGTGTCATAAGTGCCTGCTTGGTAAGTGCAAGGTCCCAATTTTTATCCCTGTTACAATAAATAAACAAATACAAACAAACAAGCAGTTCCTAGGGCTGACTCCCTTCACCTTATGAGTATGGAGAAGGGGATCTTTTCCAGTCTTAGGGGTTGACATGCAGTATGATACTACTTCCAGAAAGTTCAGCCCTCAACATGCAGGCAGTCAAGAGCCAATGGCCCCCATCATAGAACCTGGGGTGCTAATCTTTGAACCTCTAAAGAATTCACTGGAGGCCCTGCTCCTCTTTGGTTGGAGGAGGAGAACTGCAGAAGGCACTAGAGTAACGGGTTGCTATGGTGATGGAAGTTTTAAAACAAGGGGAGGGGGAAGGGAGGTGTGTTATCAAGGTCCCTTATTTAAGAATACCATGACACTTTGACCTGGCTCCTTCCCCATAGGTTCTGTGACCCTAGTCTCTATCAAAGAAAGGAAGGTAGGAGCACTGAGAAACTCAAGGAAAGAAAGAAGGACAAAGACAAAGGCAGAGGCTGTGATAGAAGAAGAACAAGGAGGCAACAGAGTAAAAGGCACAAAGACACAGGGTGGAGCAAGGAAAAGGTAAGCAGAGGGTTTTGAGGGGGATTTGGGGTGCTCAGCAATATCTTCAGGCTACCATGGCCATATACTCTGAATCTTTAGGCCACAAGGTAACCTGGAATCTGGACTTTTGAGACTGAACCTTCCTGTGCACCCCATTCAAGCCCTGAACTTGGCACAGAAAGCATAGCAAAAAGAGGCCAGCTTCTTGTGGTCCCTTGATGGGGAAGAGACTAGCTGTGGCAGTCCCTAGCCTCTGCCCATCACTAGGGCAGCTTTGGTAAGGGAGGTTCAACATGTTGAAGGCAGAAGCACAAAAGGGATGGAAATGAATTTCAGAGGTCAGGCTGCTTTCCTTTCTACTCCCTTTCAGCTAGCCCAGCTGCACCTAGGCCCCCCAGACAAAGCCACCCTCCATCTGCTGCCTCCACAGCCTCTCTTGCAGCTTAGCTTCATCCTGTCACCAACCACCCAGCAAGATCTTGCCAGGGGAGCCAGAAAGAAGATCTGCATAACACCTCCACTTCCATGCCTCAGTTTCCCTGAACAGAGACCACAGACTCTATAGCCCTCTCCCAGGGCAAGAACAGCCTGCCTGCCTGCCTGCCTGCAAGAGGTGCAAGGGCATGGGGCTAGAGAAGAGCAAAAACTATGAGCAAAGCCAGCCTAGGGCACTTGGGAGTCCACACCAAATGACAAAAAAGAGGAACCCCGACCCCACCCTTGGAGACCAGCTTGACTCTGACAGGAGCAGAAACTAATGTGCCAGTTGAGGAAACTGAGGTCCAGGAATCACCTTGCGGGCAGGGGGAGAATACCTGATCTCCGAAGATGGACCTGGGGGGTTCAAATCCTGGGCCTGGGGAGAAGGATCCTGTGCTAGGCTGGTACAGATTCAGCTTCTGCTTCTAGGAAGGAACTTAATGGAGCAGGCTTTGCCCACTGGGCGCATACAAAAGCAGTTGGCAGACTGGGGGGTGGGGTGGGGGATGTGGCTTAAAAGCCCAGGGTCTCTGCCAGGCATTAACACCGGGAAAGCAGAAACTCATGCTCTAACTGTACCCTTCTAACTGCACCCCTAGCCCCAGCCAAGGGCCCTGGCCCCACCGTGGTGCCACCCTGACCCCCTTCCCCAGTGCTGCTGGCTCGCCCCCGCTGGCACAGCAATACACATGCGGGAGGCACACGTGTGAGCGCCAAGCCCCGCACCTCCCAGCAAGAACGGGAGCGCCCCGCACCCCCGCTGCGCACGTGGGTCTGCACCCAGGACCCCTAGCGGGCCCTCACAGGCTCGGAAGCTGGCACCTGGCTGAGGGGGTGCAGATCCCCAGGGGTTCTTGAGCCTTTTTCCCCCACCAACCCCGCAGCAGCCCCGCCCAGCCCCCCTTCGGGTTGTCGCCCATAAAGAACTCTTCGTTGTCATGGAAATTAGTGACTGCCAAGCTGGAGGAAGGGGGCCCGGGGGCAACGGGGAGGGGCTGGAGGCGGCTTTGGAAGCCAGAAGGGGACCGCTCAGCCCTCGGCCCCTACCCTCATGGGACACCTCCAATTTTCAAAGGTTAATGTTCCCACAATTCGGAGACGCAGAGGCTTCCCCCACCACTCCGGAGCTGTCCGAGCCAAGGGAACTTTAGCTCGACCCCTCATGCCACCCCTGCTCTGCAGAGCCCGAGCGCGATGACCCCGCGGGGACCCGAGCCCTAGCGGTCCCCGCGCACCCTGCGCCCGGAACCTCAAGCCAGAGAGCCAAACCCTCAGGACCCCACATCCGGGCGGAAGGCGCCCCTTGCTGTCCCAGCCCACCCTGCTCCGCACCTGCAGCACCGGTCGGTCACTGAAAGGAGGCTGCCACGGGCTCAGCAGGGCGCCGAGGGCTCCGGGGGCGGCGAAAGCAGAATCCGCTCCGGGCACGCGGGGCAGACGCGGCGCCAGCTGCAGCCGCTCGGGCTCGCGAACCCAGCATCGCCAGCCTCCTGCAGGCAGCGGATTCGCACCCTGGGCCGGGGGCGGGCTGGGGGCGGGGTCTCCTGGCCGGCCCGCCTCCACTCTGGCAGTTTCGGAGACTGGAATCCCATCCCAAGAAGAATGCTAGCAGGTTGGTTGTGCAGCCCGGGAGCCTCGGCCAGACTCCGCGGTTCCCTTGGACACTCGAACCCGGCGGCAGCAGCAGCAGGGCATCTAGGGGCCTTCTTCTGCCCAGGACTGGGGACAGGAGTGGAGCACCGGGAAGAAGCCTGAGTTCTACAGCTGACTGGGACTCTGCCCAGCTCCCCAACCCAGACCCGAACGATGGAATTCACTTGGAGAAGTCACATGGGCAGCTGCTAGGCATCTCTGTATAGGCGCAGTAAACACAGGAGTGTGTGAGGCTCCAGACCATCCTGCCCCCAACACCTGCAAAGCCAAAGTCTTTCCCGGCTCTAAGTCCCAGCTAAGTTGCCTGGCACAGTGTTCCCCTTCCCTATGACACTGAATTGCCCAAATTATAAAAGTCACCTATTATTTAGGAGATCCAGGCAGGAGTCTCCAC
This sequence comes from Capromys pilorides, assembly GCA_004027915.1. NCBI lineage: Eukaryota > Metazoa > Chordata > Mammalia > Rodentia > Capromyidae > Capromys > Capromys pilorides. The sequence goes on from PVKN010004784.1 coordinate 8,401, forward strand.
CTGGGCAATTTAGACCCTTTCAAAATAAATGAGCTAGGGGTATAGCCCTGCATTCAATCTCCAGTACTCCCCCCCCCCCAAAAAAAAAAAGTCACTTGTGATGTAGTGCGGAGGCTGCTTTCTTTTCAGTCTAATCATCCTCAAACACTTCCCAAGCAGCTTCCTGAGCTAGAATATGGTGGCACCTGATAACTGTGGCACCAGAGGCCCATGAGGTCTGGCATGTGACAAGAGGAGGAGTTCAGAACCTCTAGGAACAAGCTTTGAAGGAAATCCTCGGCCATGATTCTATCCTTTGGCAGGGAGATATATGGGCTCAACAGCAGCCCCACTCCCCTCACGAGTTCTGTGTACCATCCCTAAGTTAAGCTTAGATCTTTCCATGTCAGAAGCTGGGCTTTTTCCCACCCCACCCCTCCTGCTTAGCCTTCTGGCCCTGTCCTAGGTGTGGGGGATGAGGGCATTCCCAAATCTTCAGCCACGTTGAATGAGGTTCCTTACATGGCTACCATGGCTAATGATATGGATTGTGCCAGTGAAGAAGCTGGAGCTGGGACTGAAGGCTGGCATGGCAAATGACATCTCAAACAAGGCCCCTCAATACCTTCCTCCACAAAGCCAGGCACGGTGTGACACATGCCTATAATTCCAGCACTTGGGCGGATGAAACAGAAGAATTGCTGCAGGTTCAAGGACAGCCTGAACTATAAAGCAAGACCCTGTCCCAAAACAAAACAAAACCCTCCTCTAGAGAAGATGTTGGAGTCATTCACATTCTGCTGTGGCTTTGGGTCACCTCCTCTGGACCAAGATGGTGCCACTTCTGGGCTTACTGGGTTCTGAGTGTTTCTAATTCATAGTATCTACCCCATTGTAGATGGGAATCTTCTAGAAAGCTAGAATGTGTAGGGCAGAGGCTGTTTCTCAACTCAATGTGTTCAGCTAATGTCTGCAAAATGAATAAATGGCTTGGCATGCAGACCTTCCTGTCATGTGCCCACTGTCTTTAAAACAAAGGGGCTCTGAGTTTTACAGGGTAGCCAAGCCATGGACTGCTGAGCCTACAAGTGTCATACACATGTTTTCTTTCTTTTTTTCAGGGTCGTGGTTATCTAGGCAGGGATCCAAGGAGAAGCTGGAAAGGGGTGGCTCCTTAAGAGCCTTGCCTGCTGCTGGCAGTACTCCAGTATTCTTGGTCCTGTGCACAGTGTGTGTGCATGTGGGTGATAGCACGTGGCAGTATGTGCACACACACATGTGTGTTCTCTTTTGCCAAGGGAAATGGCAACAGCACAGAGTATGCAGTGGTGCTCGGGGGCACATGTGTCTGCATTCTGTGTGCACCCAGGCGTGCTTCTGGCACGTGTGCGTGGATGCTGTAGCCAGTCCCTAGAATTGTGGATCCCCCTCCTGCCTCACATGAGTCTCTGGATTGTGGAGGCTGAATCAGGCTGTGAGAGCAGGACATGGAAAAAGGCTGGACTAAACCCAGCACAGACAGGGTATATGGTAACCACACATCATTAACTTTTACCAGGCTTCACATCTGGGTAGTTTCTTGCTCTTAGGTGGGTGTAAGGGTAGGTAGATATTTGTCATTTGTAGGGGGCAACACAAACACATGGCATGTCTCTCAGCCTCTGGCCAGGGAAGCACAGGCAGGTAAGGACTAGCCTCACTGTTTTGGTTTCAAACTCCAACTGCCCTCTGAGCAAGGGACAGCAATGCCAGCTGAATACCATCTTCTCAGCTTTTTTAGACCACAGATTGGGCCAGCTCTAAACCTTGTTTCTACTGTTCCTATTCAGAGCCATCCAGGGTCAGGGGACATGACTTCTCGCTACCACCTTGGCCACAGGGATGGCAAAAGGCCCTGAAGCAGATTTTGAGACAGGAATAGAGGCAGTGGCATCAGCAATGCTCCATGGTCTCTTGGCAAACCCTCCCCCTGAGAATTATAACCTGGCCACCTTGCAAACAAGAGCTACTAGAGTTGGAAAGATAGGGAAGAGAATATATTCTGTATGTGTATATTCTCTTATATATTGTGTATATTCTGGCTCCCACTAAAGCTAGAAAGGCAAGGGGTAAGATGAAAGCCTCAGTGTGCACAGAGCCCAGAAAGCAAGCCAGAGTCTCACTCTCAATGCCCAGGTTGTGACACCTCCCATCCAGGATTCAGGGCTTAGCTACCTTCTTCACTCCCTATCCTAGGGACCAATGGCCAAGATTCTCATGCTGTCATGCTCTGGTTGGTGGACAGAAGTCCCAATCCCCATGCCCACCCCAGCACAGAGCCCTAGCCAAGATTCAGATTTTTACCAAGTGATCTTTCCCAAGAAGCCCAGCACTAAAAGAGACCTTCACTTGGGGTCAATGCAAACCATCTTAGGAATTGCTTGTCTATTGTCCATCTTGCTAGCTTCAGTCCCCAGAGGAGGGCCTACGATAAAGAAGGGTAAACAGTCTTTCCTTCTGGAGCTAGGGGAAGGGGCTCCCCCCACCCCCACCCCCCACCTCATGACTCACTCCAGGCTGTGTGGGTTATTACATTATGTTTGAAACTGCCATGGCAACTGGCTGGCAATCAAGGGTAATTGTACTTTGTTGTCAGGGCAACGGGGCAAAACCCACAGCTGCCACTCTCCATGGTTGCCCTTGGGGTGCAGTAAAGGTCAGACCAGACCAAAGCCAATGCTGTGCAGGACTCTTGGTGCTCTCCAGAAAAGGCAGGTTGCCCAGGTCCATAGAGTTCCAGAGTGCAGAGGTAGAGTATGCTTTAGGAAAGCCAGTGCCTCCATCCCTGCCCCCATGCCTGGACTCCTGCTTTCCATGTACCACCCTCTGCCTGAAACATACACCAGTACTTAAAGTAGAACCCGAACTTTATGCGCTCACAGCTGGTACTTGTAGATAGCCCATGGGCCTTCCTCCTCGTACTCATGGCGGCTGAGCCATAGGCTCTTAAAGGAGTCCCTGCATGCCATGATGGAACCCCCAAGCCAGGCAGCAACTGCACGGTGAGGAGAACCCAGCACAGAGGCACCAGGGCCCAGCTCCTGTTTTAGGCGCTCAGGGAAGCCACTTAGCAGTGTGCTGCCCCCATCCAGTACTACATTGGCCAGCAGCTGCTCTTGTTGTTTGGTCTCCAGCCGGCTGATGCTTAGCAAGGCCAGCTGTGGGAGGCCCGGCTGGTTGATGCCTAGCAGATTGGGCTTGAAGAGAGCCTCTGGGCAGCAGAAGCGCTCAGAGCCCAGTGTGATAACCTGCTTGTCCGGAAGCACAACGTCCACAGGGGCCTGCGCCTGGATGTGGGCGAGCTCAGCTGCCATATCCATGGCCACATAGCAGCAAGCTTCTTTAATCTGGTGGACCAGCCCTGTCTTGGGTGGTGAGCAGCCCCCTGCCACCAGCAGCTGGGCCAGATAGTCAGTGAGGTCAACACCAGCCACATCTAGCCGGTATGTGTCAGATGGGGCCAACTGCCCAGTGAGGATGGGTGCCACATAGGAGGTGCCATGGCCACTGCCTAGTACCAGCCCAGTGGTACGCCCATAAGCATAGAGTGTGAGTAGGGCCTGATGCACTGTCTGCATGGCTGGCACATGGAAATGCTCAAAGAGTATCTCAGCCACCTTTTCTCGGTTGGTACGCGGTGAGATGGGTGAATCAGCCACAAGCACAGCTAGCTCTTCAGGCTGTACTCCTAGCCTGCAGTAGAACAGGTGCTGCCACAGCACTTCTAATGCATCCCAGTCGGAGACCACCCCTCTGTTCAGCACTGGGTAGGAGCCATCTTGGTTTTCAGAAACTGCATACCGGGGCTGGCCCTGGGCTGGGTGCTGAAGCAGCTGAACTTGTGAGGGCACCACAGTGAGGACATGATCTTCTCCAGCCAGTCCACATTTGGTGAATCCCATTCCCGTATCAATCACTACTGCTGCCATGCCCTGGTAGGGGCCCAATGTGTGGTGGCAAAACACTGATGACCGCCTTGGCAGAGTATCCGTGGTAGCCACCAGTTCATAACATGCCCCCCGGAGTGGCCCAAGATGTGCAACCATCGATGAATGTGTAATGTTTTCACCTGTCAGACTGAACTGGTTCCCACTCTGGTGCTCAGTGCCTACCATGGCAATAGGCAAGACTTTGCAACCAGGGCCAGGTGTGGTAAATGTGATCAGAGGAAGCTGTTCCTCTTGGACCTTTAAACAGCTGCCAGATTCCTGATGCATACTGGGGTTTTGAGTGCTACCAACTCCAACTTTGTCTCTATTCATATAGTTACAGGTCTCCTCAGGGGTCAGGGGAACTTGAAGTATCCCTACATGGGTAGCTAGGGCCAAGGGCTCACCATCCTGGATGGAGAGCTGGCCATACTCCTCCGAGGTAAGGGGTCTTCTTGAGATGGTGGGATGTTTGATGATGAGGGGATTCCTGGTAAAAAGTGTCTGCTCAGTGAAAGACAGCTGCCTGACAAGAGGGGTCTGGCCCAAGGGGGGAGTCTGTCCAGTGAAAGGGGACTGACTAGTAAGGGAGGTCTGCCTGGTAGAGGGCGAATGACCAGTGAGCAAGCTCTGTTCAGTTATAGGTAGCTGTCTAGCAAGGAGGTTCTGCCCATTGTGGAAGACCTGACCAGTGACGGGGGCCTGAACAGCTTCTTCAGCCTGAGAGTTATTGGAGTGAGTAGTGATGTCGTCTTTCTGGCTGTTGCTGCTTACATCCTGCTGGAACAGAGATATTGACTGCATATTGACTGGTGAAGCAGAGTTCATACATGGCAGTTCCTTGGTCTGGATCTGGGAGGCATTTGGCATCTTAGAGGATTCCAACATCCAGATAGTATGACCAAGTTCATTTTCTTTGGCATCAGGTTTGAGTAAATTGGGATTACGAATATGAATAGGTATCGCCTCACCAAATTGGAGGGATCTTCCCAGTGAAACAGGTCCAGTAAGCATCCCAACCCTGGAGGGTGTCTCAGTACCAGGGGAGTTCTGTAAATTCAGGTTGAGTCTGGCTTCCTTAGGAAGCAGGGCCACTTCTTGGTAGCTGCCAGATGAAAGGCTAGAAGGCACAGGGCTAGACAATATGGCTGTGGTGGACCATAAACTGGAATTATTGCTGGCAGGGGAGAGAATGGACTTGGCTTGTGGCTGTGTGGGCAGGATATTTTCAGGGGCACAGATAGATGGGTGGCTAGGCATGAGGCCCACCAGCACTGCCCGTGAGCCCATAGGGTCATGGCACAGCAGTCCCATCCTGGTGTTGCCTGTGGCCATATCAAACACCATCACACAGTCTTCCGTACCTTCCTGGAGCTGACAAGTAGGGGCACTGGAAGGGGGGATCTGCCTGGCTTCCCTGGGAGACTGAGATGGCAATTGCTTTTGGCAGGTTACTTGGTAGGCAGACAGTGGCACATTAGAGCCGTTGTTATTGCAGACATTGAGGAGTTGCTTGTCTGGCTGAAAACTGCAAATCTTCTGATTATTCCTTTGGGGCTCTGGGTCTGACTTGGGGCTACCTGAGCCGGAGATGTAGACCAAGGGCTTCTCTCCCAGATTTTCAGGCTGCTCAGATAGCACTTGCCTTCCGGTAAACTTGTGCTCCTGGGAATGATCTGGGAACATTTTTGGAGTAGGACCTGCGTTAGGAGACTCTCCATTAGAGTAGAAATTCACTTTGTCCTGGCCAGGTCTCGAGAGGACTGAGCTTTCATTGCCATATCTCTTGAGGGATGGGTCTTGAGATAGGCCTGCAGTGTGGCCAGTCTGGTGGTCAAGGGTACAGTTGTAAGGTTTGACTGCAGGAGCTGGATCCAGAGCTGAGTTAGTAGCCTGAGCTGGAGTTGGAGGAGCCGGCAACAGTGGAGAAGTTGTACCTAGGACAGCAGCCTGAGTTGGACAAGAGCTCTTGCCCTGCTCCTGATCTTGGGCCGGAGCCTGTGCTGAAGCCAGAAGATTTTGGTCTTTAGACACACCATCCTTTCCCGAAGGGAAGTAGGGTAGCCTTCGACTCTTCCTGGGGCCCACAGGTGTCATATGCTCAGTGTTGCAAGGGCCCTTGCCCCAGCCTACCAGAACTTTAGCTGGTGCCTTGCCCTCCCGCCCAACATGCACCTGAAGCCGGGAGCAGCAGGATCCATGCTGGGTCATGTCACTAGTGCTGTTTCTATGCATGCACATTGGTAGGTGCAGAGTCCCATCATCCATGACCAGATACTGTTGGGCTCCCGCGGTGTGGCTTGAGAACACATCAGCTGAAGAGAGTTTTGGGGCATCCTGTTCATAGCTGCAAGGGGAGCTAAGTTGAGCTGGGTCCTGGTGTACCTGGTGAGTGGATTCAGGGATGTGGGCCTGGGAAGCTGGGTCACAGGCCTCATCAGTGGTGGCCTTGGTGGATGATGACAACCTCTGCTTGAAGTTTAGAGGTCCTGACCTTATACATGATCCATGGGATCCTTTGAGGCCACCCCCCGTTTGCTGGCTGCTGGCAGAGAGCTGGCCCTGGGGATCTGATGAATCATGGCCCCCTGCCTTCTTGGTGGTTTCCATAGTCCTGCTCCATGCCCTAGGTGCCCTGCCCCTACTTCATTGCTATGGCAACACCACACATCATAGCTTCCAGTGACCTGGGGGTGACAGTGTGACAAACCAGGGCCCCACCCCTGAGGAGTAGGGGCCTGCTCTTGGGCCCATACTTGTCAGACACAGAAGCTCAGGGGTCCCTTGAAGTTGACTAGCTATAAGCCAGGCTTTTCTCATCTTACCCAACTAGCATCCACTATGCTCAGGCCAGCCTCAATGTGAGGACAATACCTCAGAACAGGCTGGGGTAAGTCAAGGGAGTGGAGAGACAGGGGAGGCTCTGAGGAAGCTCCTAGAAATAGGCCCATTGGGGTGTGAGGGCCCTTCACCACTTAGTCCTAGGAGACAGAAGAGGGTGAGGGGCCCAGCAGGCTCAGGCTCCTCTCTACTGTTTTCCCCAGTTCCAGCTCTAGGGACAGAGGATCCTTGGCAATCTCTGCTGCTCCAGATGGTTCTCCTCTGCCTGTGCTTCACAGAGCCCCCTCCCCAGAGCCACATGTCCCTAAAGCCCTGGACCAATATCCTGAAGGGGTGGGGACGAGGGCGGCAGGATGAGGGAGGAGCTTCTGCTCAGAATCTTCAAGTCAGAATGTTCTACCTCTTATTACATTATGTCAGATTAACCTCTGCCATAATGGGACAAAGCGCTGGGCCCAAGACTGGGACATATGGCCAAAGGGTCAGCTAAATGGCAATCACAAAATAGGGCATGGAAGGGACACAGTGAGTATAGTGCAGATGCAGGGCTGAATACACAGGGCACAAAACTTGGTTTATAGTAAGGAAAACTAGACAAAGGCAAAGACATGTGTTAGGTGGGTAAGGATGTAAGCTATCAGAGTAGGTGGACAGTTTCTTCCTGTTTCTTAGATGGGGACGCAGAAGGGAAGGGAGGAGTGGAATCCTTTTTGATGTTCCCCCACAGCCCCAGAGCTGCCCTGCAGCCACTGAGGCCAGACCTAAACTGTAGTCTAGAGAGCTATCCCTATCATGAGCTTGAGTTTCGAGATTCTGACCTGGGGAATCACCCTCTTCTTCCCCCTCACCTCCAGGACTGTGTCCCTTCAGGCCTCAATATTTCCACCCAGGAAACAGGTTTGTGGACAATGTAGCGATAGGCTTGTCTTCTGAAGCAATGTATTTTCACAAAGGTTAAAAATAGTGCTTGCAGTTAGCCATGGGGTATGAGGCAGTGTGATCAGGGACCAAGGCTAGCACCACGCTGTCTCTGCACCTTTCTGACTTGGCACTGGGCAAAGCCTGATTCAGCCACATCTCAGGGCCCCTGGGCCTTTTCCCATCTTCAAATGCAGCCTTTAGTTAAGAACCAGGACAGACAGCTCAGACACCAAGAAGCCAGTTTTCTGTCATGCTATGACCAAGGGAAGGTGTTAGAGCACAGAAGTCTGTGTGCTGTGTATATGTACACATCCATGTATGTATGTACACACATTTTCAGAACATTGTATTACATTCTTGTGTGAGCAAGTTAGTTATTTTTTCATGGCATTGATCTAGTAGCAACCTCTAGTGCCTCTGTAGCATTGAAGCTGGGCTGTCCCTGGCAGGAACAGGGAAGGCTAGAGAGGTGCCTAGAGAATCCCCTTCCTATCTGATGATGCGCCCATTCTGTAATTCCTGCAGAATTAGGCATGGCCCTCCTCTTCAGGGCTAGGGTCCTTCATAAGCAATAGGCCTGGGATCTCCTGAGGAAAGGGAGAAGAGCCAGTTAGAGTCTGGTCTGAGGAGGCAGACAGGAGAGAGGGCTTTCCCACCTGAGAAGCAAAAGAGCTGAGAGCAGTAATAGCAATGGTATGTCCAGGCACAGTGGCAGACTCTTATAATCTTCTCACTCCGAAGACTGAGGTAGAAGGATCACTGTGAGTTCAAGGCCAGTCTGGGCTTCGTAGTAGTTCAAGGCTAGCCTGAACTGCCTAGAGCTCTGTCTCACAAAATTTAGAAAAAAAAAAAAAAAAAACAAACACTGATATTGATCAAGTCCTTCCTCTGTGTCAGGCAATCAAACCCCATATCAGTTCTATAAACTGGTTACTATCGTACCTTTATTACAGAGGAGGAAAACCAAGGCTCAGAAAGGGAGGAGAGCCTTTTCTTAGCAAGTATACAATAGAACCAGTGTCCAAAGCTAGGGAGGCCATTAGAGCCTAGACCTGCGGCAACCTCAGAAAACTGTGGTGGCAGAACTGGATGCCATGTCAAAGCCAGACAAGTACAAAAAGGACGCAATATACCTCTCTTGTAGTGCTGAAGCCCTAAGCCCCACACTCATGGACCTGTTCTTCCTCTAGGTAGTTTAGCAGGTAGCTCAGTTGCGAAAGGGGTATTTTCCCTGCTGGAAACACTAATCCAATGCCCTCCCAGGAACCTGGTAGTGTGGAGCATGGACCAGCTACACATGCTGCCAGGCCAGGCTGAGTCCTTGTGTTTTGAATTCTTGACTGGTCAAAGCTTATTCCCATTTCATTCAGTTTAAGGGAAGGACAGCAGGGCAGGTATGTCGGCTACCAATCTGGATCCCCTCCTGCCCGGCCCCTGGGGATAGTGCCCCTGTGCCCTTCCCCCACTTGTTTTTAAATAGTCTCTCACCAGGAAGAAGGGTGTCCAATTCTATTTCTGATTCTGGGAAGTGAGGAGGGCCAACGTGTTGCCATGGCAACTTAGAGAGCCCCTCCCCCCAGGCTGAGCCCATTCCCCAGGCTGAGGACTGTGGGGTGCAGGGAGGAGCTGGAAAGAGCTCAGACAGATTCAACCCTTAAAGACAAGTCCTGGCAATGCTGTCTCCCTCACCTTCACCTCACCCCCTAGACAGGTTTAGGAAAAGGTGCCAAGCTCTGAAGAAAGTCAAATCACCCTGCAAACTCTTCTGCCCTATGTATAAGGTGAAACTCTTGTCACCTAGGAGGTCTTCAGGATGATACAGAGGTAGCAGGAAGGTAGGTCATCAAGGAGAGAGTCACGAAAGGTTACATTCCTGGGAGCTCTATAGCAGACTAGGTCTATAGGGCTACTCCTCCAACACAGCCCCCAGGAGGTGGGTGGGTCTATCAGTTCCCTGGGCTTGCATTCTTCTAGTGTATATACTTTCTACTCTCGGTGCCCTAGGAAGGCTCTGGCTATCTCCAAAAACCTAAGGTCAGAAGGAGCCTTCAGTGGCTTACAGCATAACCGTTTACTTAATAAAAGATGTGAAAGGGCTGCTCATCGGATTAAAGCTTCTACTTAGGCAGACACAGGGGCCCCAGGGTTCTATCCCAGGCCTGCCATGTCAGCCCCACCCCTGGGGCACACTGAGATGGCAATTAAGACTGGGCATGGTGGCATGCCTATAATCCAAGCTCTTGGCAGGCTGTAAACAGGCAGATCACTACAAGTCCAATCTAGTAGTAAGATCCTGAATACTCTGTAGACCCTTCTTTAAAACTTAAAAAAAAAAAAAAGATGTGAAAATAAGGATCATTTCCCCCAAAGATTCATCCCTGCCCACTATCCAGGAGCATATGCACCAACCCTTCTGCTCCTGAGGCTACAGATGGGTAACATTTGAGTCTGAGGAGGGAGGACCTTCTAACTAGCAGAGCACAGAAAAGGGCAGGCAGGCTTCTAAAAGGGACCAAAGGATCTTGTACCTTTTTTTTTTTTTTTTCTTTTTTTGCGGGACTGGGGTTCAAACTCAGGACCTTGCACCTGCCAGGTAGGAGCTTGTGCCATGAGCTATCTTCCTGGCCCCAAACCCAAGGGATCTTGTGATCCAGCTCTTTCTCAGTGCTGATTAGAAACTGAGGCCACAAGGAGGAAGAGTTATATTCTCAGTCTTGAGACTTATAGCTCCTCGCTGGCACTGTGTGATCCCCTCTTTTGACCTCCTTCCTTGGCGTTACCCAAGTGACCTGTGAGTCCTAGACCTCCTGCTTCCTGGAAGTTTCTCCCAGCCAGGGCACACCATTCCATGGAGGTAGAACCATGCTGACCTCAAAGGAAGACAGGCAGGGACAGAGCACTAGGGGAGCCTACTGGTGGGTGAGGGGAGATAATCCATTCCTAATCTGGGATATGGAAGGCAAAAACTACTAGTGCTGAGAGGATAGGGTTTCTGAGCTCTAAGACACAGGGAAATTTAAATAACAGATGTTTAAACAACCTTCTCTGCAAGCTGCGGTGCAGTGACCCCTCTGCTGTGATGTGTTGCAGCTTAAAAATAGCCCACAATGAACTGCTCTGAGTCCCAATTGACTCAAGATTACGTAACTCTGCGTGAAAGATGGCCAGCCACACCAGCCCAGAGGGAGGGCAAGGGCACAGCCCTGACTGATGCCCACAGCTGGTTTAGGGGCTGGGTAAGTTGTCATACCTTCTAGGAGGACCCCCTCCATCAGAAGCCAATATAGATAATAGGGTGAAGGTGAAAATACGCTGCCAGAAACACACATGGCTTTATGATTACCTGAAAGAGAACTTCAACCATGCTTCCAGAAGGGGGTATGAGAAGAGTCACTCTCTTTCAGGGACCCTACACAACCCAGGCCCCAGTGGAGAGCAGAAATGACTATAAGAACAGGCAACTGACCAGGCATAGTGGTGCACCTGTAATCCCAATACTTGAGAGGCTGGGGCCAGGAGGTCACCATGAGTTTGAGGCCAGCCTGAACTATGTCATGAATTTAAGTCCAGCTTAATCTACAAAGGGAGACCCTATGTTTCAAAAACAAAACACCAGCCCAATGTGGTAGTATATACCTGTAATTCCAGCCCTCGGGAGGCCAAGGCAGGAGGTTCATGGCAAATTTGAGACCAGCCTGGGATACAAAATGAGTTCAAAGCCAGCCTGAACTGCATAATGAGACCCTGTCTCAAAAAGACAAAAACAAGGGGTTGGGGATATAGCTCAGAGGCATAAGCACCTGCCTAGCAAGCACAAAGTCCTGAGTTCAATCTCTCTCTCTCTCTCCCCTTTCTCTCTTCTCTAGGACCCCTTTTTTGCTGCCCAGAGACCTCCTTCCTCTCTGAACCCTCTTGTGAACCCATGAGCCAGTGAGGTGGGAAGACTTAGCCTTTCTCCTCACTCTCTACCCACTGCTCAAACTATGGGTGACCCTTAGATCTTTGGGATGGGTTAAAGGATAAGGACTATAAGTTGGAGGGATGGCAACAGTCCTTTCCCATTGTTACAGGGAACACAACTGGGCTGGTGAGATGGCTCAGTGGTCTAAAGTGACTGCTGAGGAAAGTTTAGGCAACTGCAGGGACCACAGTTCGGTCCCTGGCACCACATGCTGCACCAGCCCCTCCCCCAGGGCAGGATGAGCTTGCCATAATACAATAAATAAATAAATAAATAAACAAACAAACAAACAAACAAAATAAAATTTACTGTGATACAGGGAACACAGCTTTGAGACATTCCAAGATACTACACTTACCTCTCCCCCAGCTTCAGGGAGAGGCCATCTACCATATTCACACATAGACAAGAGTCAGTGGCCAAGCATGTGAGGCCATAGCTTCCTCCATGCCCCTGCTCTGAGAGGTATCAGAGGTGTAGCAATAAGTAGGTTGCCTGTCTCTGTCCATCTTTAGTTCACAAGGACCTCATCTCTGGGCCCCGAGATTCGGCAGAAAAGTACCCTTTTAAGCCTTATTCACCTGTCCTCAAGGCCCTTGGGATCCCTAGGACTAAGCTCCTCTCTGGCCAAAGGTGACAGTTTGAGCTGTGGTATGTGTGGAGAACACAAACACCTGAGCATCCATGGTCCCAAGGAGACCCTCAGGGAACTCTTGCTCCAAACCCAGGGTTCTGTGTATGACAGGGTACAGTGCTAAGGGCTGAGATGGGAGAGAACCTGCCCTGCTTAGGGTGAACTAGGGGGTCTCCAAACTAAAAAGATGGAGGCCATAGGGATCCTTAGCAAGGAGAAGTTAATATTGTGATTTACATCCTGGTCCTGGCACCCCAGCTCCTGCAACAGCAGGGCCTAGTTGCCTCCCTCAGCAGGCAGCTTGTAGGGGCAGCTTAGGGCAGAGGCCACTTCTCCTCCAGATAAACATGCTCTTGTAGTGGCTGCTATGTAGTGGGCTTGGTGAACATAGATACCATGGGCGTTGGTGCTTCTAAGTTGGTTCCTCCAAAGTGGAGCCGAGGTCTTACTGCCAGCTCCTCTCTCTCCAGGGCAATGCAGGAAGGGTTGGGAGGTGAGCAAATGCTCATGCCCTGACTCTGTGTGCACATGTGCTAGGGGATGTTGCAGGTGGGGAAGAGAGCCCTGCAGAAGTGCTAGACAAGGACAGACAGCTTAAGCCCCAGGAGAAACCATCCTGGCTGCTGTTGATCCAATAGTCTTTAGGGCTCTGTGATCTGACTTGGCCTTTACCTACCTTCTCCATCCTCTGTAACCATCTGTGTAACCCAGAGTCTTTATAGCAGCAGGGGTTTTGCACATTCTGTTCACCCTGCCAAAAACTCTTTCTAAACTCTGCTTCTGGCCGATTTTTCCCTATGTGATAGGGCCTTAGCAAAAGTGTCACCTCCTAGCTGGGTATGGTGGTACATATCTGTAGTCCCAGGACTTGGGAGGCTGAGTCAGGAGGATTACCATGAGTTTGAGGTCAGCCTGGACAACATAGTTCAAGGTTAGCCTGAGCTATATGGCAAGATTCTGTCTAAAAAATCATTTCCTTGGAGGCTTTCCTCTCTAGTCACCTCTGGATCTAAAGCAGTCCTCCATTCCATCTATCTTTCCCAGCATTTCTATAAGTTTGCATATGAATATTCCTTTTGGGGGCCAGCGAGATAGCTCAGCAGACTTTGGCAAGAGCAGGGACCAGGGTTTGATCCCTGGTCCCATTCTAGGGGCTTGCTGAGCCCCTAGTCTGGGTATGGTGGCACATGCCTGTAATTCCAGTGCTGGGGAGGCTGAAAACAGGAAGACCACTGCGAGTCTGAGCTGCATAGTGAGACCCTGTACCAAATACATATATGAAAAGAAATTCTTTTTTTACTGGCTCAAAGGTAAGTGTCTCTGTGTCACAGCTGATTCCTCGGTGCCCAGCAGGTATGGTACAGAAAGTGCTCCACAAATACATGCTGTGGAAGGGTGGATCTCACAGGCTCATTTTGTGCAATGAGAGACCTATGTACCCTTTACTCCTCCCTGAAGGTTAAAGGGCAGGCGCAAGGTGGAACCTCCATATCCTCTAGCCTGGCATGGCCCACAGGCCACCAGGGGTTAGCTCAACGCCATTAAGCAAAGTCAGTCCCATAGGCCTTCTCAGAACCTAGGTCAAGTGAGCAGAGGCAGCTCTGAGAGGGGTCAAGGCTGAGATATGCTCCTATGCACAGGTGAGGACCATGGATCTTCTAGGAGTACATTCGCCTCATCCAAGGTTTTGGGGCCCAGGTTCACGTAGGCTGCAGACAGCTGCACATAGTGGTCCCCAAGCAGCGAGGCTACAACCTGCTCCACTTCCACCACTAGTGCTCTGAAGGTAGGCCGTGCTGCTGGGTCTGCCTCCCAGCATCTCTCCATCAGCTGGTACCTGCAGGAAGAGGAAGTGGTCAAGGGCATAGTGTACCCAGACCCAGGGCTCTTAGCTGTCTAGCTGCTGTTAGTCTCCAATCAGACCAAACAGAACACATTTCAGGGCCTACTACCCAGCAGTGCCCAATCAGGGACAGCTCTTCTCACTGCTCTGATCACTGATGCAATCCTACCTTCCCATCCTAACAGAGGTCCACCCTGCCTCACAGGCTAAAAGTGGTGCATACCTATAATCCCAGTGAGTCTCTAGGAGGCTGAGACTAGAGAATCACAAATTTCAGCCCAACCCCAGATAATTTAGTGACTGAGCAAGACCCTGTATCAAAGTAAAAAATACAAAGGGCTAGAGATTTAGCTCAGTGCATAGGTCATGGTGGGAATCTCCAGTACTGCAAAAAGAAAAAAGAAGGTGATTCAGCTCTGGTACCCCATGACATAGGACTGATCTTAGGCGAGTTCTTTTTTTTTTTTAACCGTATGTATGTATGTATGTATGTATGTATATATTTTATGGCTGACTCAGCCTGCCCTGAGGATGGGGCTGGCGCAGCATATGGTGCCAGGGATCAAACCTCGGTCCCTGTGGTTGCCTAAGCTTGCCTAAGCAGGCGCTTTAGACCGCTGAGCTATCTCACCAGCCCATTAGGCGAATTCTTTAACCTTTCTGTACCTCTGACTTCTCTGATTACAGAGCAGTAGGACAGCAGGGTGATAGCTATGAAATGGTTAGCATAGGGCTCAGCTAACAGGCTGTGATGGTTCACTCACATTCCAGGAAAGAATTAACACTGGGGCCAGTGAGATAGCTCAGTAGTCTAAAGTGCCTGCTTAGGCAAGCGCAGGGTCTGTGGTTTGATCCCTGCTACCACATGCTGCACCAGCCCCACTCCCCAGGTGCCCTGAGTCAGCCAGAGTCAGGGTGTGGTGGCACATGCCTGTAACCCTGGGAAGGCTGAAAGCAAGAAGAGTACCTCAAGTCTGAGCTGTGTAGTGACACCCTGCAACAACTAAATGCATTTTTTTAAAAAAGTAAACGGGATTTAAAGACCTAAAAGAGCAGCATTTGGGGTGGCACCAGTGGTACCATGGTTCTGAAGCAGAAGTTCTCTGGGAAGTTCATTGTCTCGGGAATGTCATCCTTGCCTTCAGGCACTATCTCGGTGTCCTACACATAGGTTCTCATGCATGTCTCCCACTCCCTAAGAATAGCACTGTGATCAGCTGCACTTCACAGAGGAACAAACCGAGGACCAGTGAGGAAAACTGACTTGCCCTGGCCCAATGCTCACTAATGTTGTAGTGCGCTATCTGGATGATCTTCTTCTCCCAGTGACTGACTGTTGCTGGAGGTGATTCTTGCCTGAACACTTCTCTTGGTACTGCCCTTCCTCTGTAAAGGAGAATAGCCTCCTACAAGCTCATCCCACCACTGCTACCAGCAGGGACAGCCTATGATCAGTGACTGAAGATGAATGCCTACTATAGAGATCTGGCCCCTAGGTCTCAATTTGTTAAAAAAAATCTTTTTATTTAATTGGTGCAGAGTCTTGCTATACAGCTCAGACCCATAGTGATCCTCCTGTCTCAGCCTCTCTAGCACTGGAATTATAGGCATGAACCACCATGCTCTATGTGGCCAGCACAGCATGTGGTACAAGGGATAGAACCCAGGTCCTCAAGCTTGCCAGGCAGGTGCTTAAATGGCCAAGCTTTCTTCCCAGCCCCCTAGGTCTCAATTTCAAAAGATTCTGAAGAGCCAGCCCAGCTCAAGCAGTCCTGGGGGATGGGCTGCATCCTTTCCTGCATCTGCATCACAGTCACCCTCTCTTTCTGCCTAACGTTTCCCCTGCCCCAAATTTCTAATGAAGCCTACACAGAAATCTCCAAGAGTCTGTCCTGGAGCCTACCCTGGATGCAGGCCAGCAGTGAAATCAATTTCCCTTCAAATCAGATGCTTTATTGAAGTGGATCATAAAGGTCAAATCCAAGACAGCTAGTGCTGAGGAAGTGTTACACACTTTTTGGAGTATGGCCTGGGACAAGAGTCATCGACCACTTTTATCTGTGACCTGGTTCTTCCTGCTCTGCAGGAGAGAGCTGAGACATCTTTACCACTCAGGAAGGCAGACCCACCCCACAGGCACTGATGACAGAATGGCTGCTGCTGTCACTCTGGGAACTGGGAATCTAAAGCTCCCTCCTATGAGAAAACCCTGATCTGATGATGCGAAGGGGCCATTGTGGGAGCTAATGGAATCTTTCCTTGAGGCTAAATAAGTGGAGAGATAGAAAACAGCCTCCTTTACAACAAAAGGGGGGAGCCAGGGATACAAGCCACTGGCCTCAACCCAGACTCTGAGTTGGAATGCTGTTGTCATGGCAACTGCAAGGCCCTCTCAGCATCTTGCCCTGAATTTAGGGGGCGGGGAGAAGTCCCCAGATGAGAAAACTGAGGCTCAGAGAGGCCCTCTTGCCTAGTCAATCAAAAGGTCAAGCAGAAAACAAGATGAGAACTCTATCTCAAGGCCCCTCTTTGTTTCAGGGGTCCATCTGCTTCCCTACTACACATCCATGTACTTACAGAAAATCAGGACAATATTCAGGCTGAGGTAGACGCCGACCTCTGGCCAGGAAGCTGATGAGGTCAAAAGGGTCAATGTGGGGGTAAGGTGGGGCACCCCGTGTTAGCAGTTCCCACAGCAGCACACCAAATGACCACTGTAAAAAGGGAGAAGTGAAAGGACTCAATCTCACCTCAAATTGGGAAGTAGGTGGGTCCCCCAGGTCCTCTTCCTCCCAGAATCCTTCATCTGAGAATGCAGGACCCCACCCTCCACTCAGAGCCCATTCCTGAATCTTGCACAACATGTATTTCCCCCTAGAATTGGGGTTGGGCAAGCTCTGAATGGCCTGGAACAAGCCAATGCATTCTTATCATGGCAGGGGAAGGTATCAGATTCCATTTCACATCTGCCCAAGAGGTGGACAAATGAGCTGTGGAGGTTGCCTAACAGGATTCTCTGGGCTCTGATCGTGATGAGCTGAGTGGGCAAGGCTAAGTCTCCAGGATATTGAAGCCATTAGACCTAGGGCAGGTGGGGCCTCACCACATCAGACTTGGTGGTGAATCTGTAGGTCTGTAGGCTCTCCAGCGCCATCCATTTGACAGGTAGGCAAGCATGGTGTTGCTGGCGAACACTGTAGTACTCCTTGTCCAGGATGTCACGGGCCAGACCAAAGTCTGCCACTTTGACTGTGTATGACTCATCTAGCCTGCAAGGAATCACATTGGAATTCACTCCCACCAGGCTGTACACCCATCTCTTCTAGACCTTTACTGAATTTGAAAGCTAAGTTTGTACTGGGAGGACTAAAAAACTGAGGACCAGAAAGAAAGGAAGATAAGCTCAGGGCTAGAGAGCTCTCTTCCCTGAGGTGGCCTTGGGTACCTACGTGCCCTCACGCCTGCCCCTTGGCCTTACCCAAGTCACTCACATGCAGTTCCTAGCAGCCAGGTCCCTGTGCACGAACTTACGTTCTGCCAGGTACTCCATACCACGAGCTACCTGCAGGCCAAAACTGACGAGATCCTTCACAGTGGGGTTCTGGGAACATAGTGTATACATGAGCAAGGGTAGAACAGCCCCAACTCCAGTGGCTGTTTACCCCTTCCTCTGCTGGCTGGGCACTGACCCGATGAGGTGAGCGGATGAAATGGAGCAAGTCTCCATGGCGCATATAGGGCAGCAGCACACTAGGTAGTCCCTCAGGTGGCAGCATGATCCCGATGAGAGCCAGAACATTTGGATGGTGCAAGCCACGCATGAGCAGCCCCTCTTGAAGGAAGGCCTCCACCTCCTGCACCTCTGTGATACCTGAGAAATGGCGTAGGTCAGGCTCAGGGGGAGGAGCCCTTTCCCAACGGTCAGATGGGAAAATAAACCTTTCTGCCCAGTTTAGGGTCATTCAGTAAGTTGTCAATCCAGTAAAAACAGGGAGCCTCCCAGCCTGGGGCTCTTCCTAGCCTCTACCCCACTTACGACTGAGTGACTTGATGGCACAGTGGATGTGATTCTGGGCCTCATCTGTATATTCCCCATGGTAGACAACTCCAAAGTGGCCTGTCAAGAGAAGATGGTCATGGGGCTGGCAAGATGGCTCAGTAGTCTAAAGCACCTGCTTAGGAAAGCTTAGGCAACCACAGGGAGTGAGGTTCGATCCCCAACACCACATGCTGCACCAGCCCCACCCACAGGGCATTCTGAGCCAGCCATAATATTAAAAAAAAAAAAAAAATCATAAAAGAGAAGATGGTCGGAGAGTTCTTGGTACCCGGGTTCACAGTACAACCCCTCATTGGCATCCAGACCTCAGATGACCAAACAGATCTATCTGATGTTAAAAACAAGGGCCGGGGAGATAACTCAGGGGCACAAGTGCCTGCCTGGCAAGTGCAAGGTCCTGAGTTCAATCCCTGGTTTCGGGGGGGAAAAAAAAAAGCAGCCAGGTGTGATAGTAACACAAGCCTGTAATCTTAGAATACTGGGAGGCTGAGGCAAGAGGATCACAAGTTCTAGTCCAGTCTACACAACTCAGTGATACACTGTCTTAAAAAGGACTGGGGAAGTAGCCTAGTGTGGAATCCCTGGGTTTAATGTGTAGGACTAAAGAAAAAAAGTGTAGGGGGAAAGACAACATCTTCAATATGGAAGAGATTGCAGCCCTCCAGGGTCCACTTAATTTACACCAGAATACATGGAAGATGAGCAAAGGAAGCTCTGTGGTATAGTCAAGGTTACACAGGTTGGTGAGAAAACCAGAGCAGAGTTTTTCCCAACTGTGTCTTGAGCCAATGTGATCTCGGAATTCTTTCTGCTCCATCCCCGCCTGGCCCTATACCTTTGCCAATGACTCGGTCACTGTGAGTGATCACTCGTTCATGAGGAATCAGTATGTCCTTGACCTCAGCCAGGAGTGCAGAGTTCAGGTCCCCGAGCCGGATGGATTCTATCCGCAGCAGAGGAATGGAAGACGCTTCCTTGCTGCCTGAGGACTCTGCAATGAGCTCAGTGGGAGAATGTGGACCATCAAGGGCAGAGAGTACTGTGGGAGAGAAGGCATGAGAGCTTGTGAGGAAGGTGTGGCTCTAACTCCTAGCACCTTGGTCATCCACCAAAGTCATTTCCATAGAGCCTAAGTGGAGTACAGGCAGGAGCATAGCTCTTGCAGTCTGGCCCAGGGATGCCATGTCATCTGGATCGGGAGAACGGACTATGAAAAGGCAGCTCCAAGTCCCTAGGAGCCAACACCTACCAGGCAGCTGTGAGAGACCCCCAAGGCCTGGGCAGAGGGAAGAAGTTGAGGCTTGGAGATGCTACTCTTTGGAGGTAAGAAGCTGAGTCAGGTTGCGAGTAGGGGGCTCACCTAGTTGCTTCCTCCGCCACTGGTAGTTAAAGACTAGTGCAATAGCCAGTAAAACCACGAGCAGGAGCAAGCCCAGCAGGACGCCAAGAAGTACGCTCTGTGGGAAGCCCTCTGGGGATATGCGGACCACTCTGCCCAGGTTGTGACAGTCACCATCCACACAGACCTGGAAGCAGATGGCAGCTGAGGCCTAGCCTACAGGCTTTCAGCTATGTTTCCCATGAAGGCTAGCTGGGCTTCCTACCTCCAATGGGACACCATCCTTGCTGAGCTGCACTGAGAGAGGCAGCGGACAAACCACCACATCCCCTCGGAGCTCGTGCTGGCAGGTCTCACCACCCACAGTCACATTTATATCAACGCAGTCAGCCACAGCATCCAGCCCAATATACTGCAGAGACAGTAATGAGGACCAGTCAGTGGCCTGGTCGCCGTTCCATCATCCCTCACTGTTCCTGCCTTATCCCTCAGACCTACCTGGAACTTAACAGCATATTCTTCAGGCTTCAGTGGGGCTAAGTCCGCACTGGGTGGACGAGGTGGGGGTAGGAAACGAAATCTGGGCAGTGTGAAGCCAGGAGCTCCATCCCCCTGGACGCTGAGATTCCCTATCACCCACCCCTGGGGGTCTCGGACCACATATTCAGGCAGACGGCATCGATGCTGCTCCGGAAGCGGCCCCTCACACTGCTGAGACCATATGGGAATGGTGAGGCAGGCACCAGACTTGTGGCTGCCCCAGATTCCTTATGCCAGTTTAAGTGAGGTTGGAGCTTGAGGGTTGGCCAGGCTTCCTCCCTCCTGGCTGGCACCCACTTACCCTGTTCTCTACTGCCTTTTGCCCATCATGGAATGATAACATTAGATGCCATGCTGAAGTCAGATGCTGGCCGTATATGGTGACATGGGAGCCCCTAATGGAGGAGAGCAGGGTGGTTTGGTTTAGGTGTTCTCTAAGCCTGGCTCTTTCATTCCTCAGAGACTGATTTGTACAAGAGGTGACACTTACATGTAGCCACAGTTGGGGGTAATACCCAACACAATGGGGTCCTCCTTGTAGTGGAAGGTCCAGGACCCAGGTACCTCAGCACCCCCCATCTGCAGGCCAAGGGGAACACTGCCCGCAGCAGTGCCAGGGGGTGTGGCACATACTATCTGCCTCTCACTGACCCTACAGGAATGAGAGATTTGGCTTAGGGGTGCACACCCCCCCCCAATACACACACACACACACACACACACACACACACACACACACACACAATGGCCAGTCTTACCTCTTTCATGGGCCTGCTAATCCCTTTCAGTTCCTCTGTTGGATGTTGCCCCCCACCAACCCAAATTCCATGGGTCCCAGTAAGTCCTTCATGAGAGAAGGGAGGGAACAGGTTCCTCATATCCTTTGTTTGAGCCAGCAAACTCTGTGAACTGAGCCCTCTTCTCTCTACCCTTACAGGATGCAGGTACCTACTTAGTAAGGTTCCCCTAAATGGGCCATGTGGCTTCCCATCTCCTTGCCTGCTGGTACTCACTGTTTCAACTGGCATTCAGTTCCATTGATCACCACAGCCCAGCTGGTGCCTATAGACAGATACTGGCCTTCCAGGGTAACCTGGGTGCCCCCTGCCCGTGGGCCAAAGAGGGGTTGTACTGCTGTCAGCACTGGCTCCTAAGAGGGCATCAAGGTATCTTAGCTAGAGCAGTCCCTCAACCTCAAACCCTTCCCTTTTTGTACCATCTATTAGCCAAGAACATACACAAGACAAGGAGGCCTCACCATAAAAGAGAAACCTCTCAGCATGGAGGTGCCATCTATACGGAAGTGCGTGCCCAGCAGCATGTTAGTCACAGTGAGACTGATGTTGGTAGCCCCTGCTTCCTGGGAGTGCAAAGGTTCCAGCTCACACTCAAGCTTCTCTACAAAGTCTTTCCGGGGTGCTGGGCTGTAACACCAATGGAGTGCTTGAGATTCACCAGGAATCACAAAGCCTGACTGCATGCTGGCCACAAGTCACAGGACTCCTCTGAGCTTGAGGATGGCATTTCTCCACCCATGCCTTTCTCTAGGACAGGTACAATCAGGCCATGTAAGAACTAATCTTTAAGTCATGACTAAACAGATGGGTAGTGCACGTGCAGGATTAAAAAGGGATAAGGAAGCTTCCCTGGGAATGGGGCAGTCAGAGCCACTATGGCTTTCTCCACTCTCCCTGTCCTTGACAAGCAGAAAATGGCCTGCACATGGAAGGGACTGCTTGTTTTCCCCCATAAGCAATAGAAGGAAGGAAGAGATCAACCTGTACCTGAGGTCTGCGGTGTCCTGAGGCAGCAGCTGGCAGGGACTTTGGCCCACGGTGACTTGATGGGTTCCCTCTGGTACCAGAGAATGAGGGTGCAAGAAGAAGTTGGAGCCACATAGGGTCAGCCTTGTGTTGCCCCTTAGGGGCCCACTGTGGGGGTAAAACTGAAGCCAAGGAAAGACAGGCTGAGTTGTGTTGAGCTGGGCTCTCTTCAGTCCCCTCTGCTCCCTCTGCCATACTCTCTGACTACCTTGAGTCCAACCATTTTGGGTTACTTGCTTGTCTTCATTCAAGTATTTTTCCACCTCCTAAGTCTTAGCATGTGTTTCCTGTCTACCAAGAATGTTTGTCTTCTTTTTTTTTTTTTGTGGGACTGGGGTTCGAACTTATGACCTTGCACTTGCCAGCCAGGCACTTGTGCCATGGAGCTATCTCCCTGGCCTCCAAGAATGTTTCTCTTGTAGATAAGAGGGGCACTTATGCCCCCCTTATCTGTGCCCTTCCAGGAAAACAGTACCTCAGTAAGTGTAGGTGGACAGTGATCCTGTTGCCAGGAGCCAGGACACTCTTCCTGTCTGCCACACATGTCTCCACACCAGCCACAGCCCATGAAGCGCTGTGTTCGCAGGCAGCTCCTACAGGTGAGGAAGTGGCGGCAGCCAGGGCCCCGGATAGGTACCTGGAAGACCTGGGGTGACAGGTGAATTAGGGATGACCAAAGGAGGGGCCCTTTTGGTTCTATTGTAAACTGCGGTGGTGGGAACTCTGTGTCAAAAATCTCCTTAGATTAGATGGTCCCACAACCCTGACTCCAGGATGTGACCCTGCCTACCTCACCTTGTCCCCAGAGGTGAAGAGTAAGTGGTCCCCAAGGCGACTGACGTCTCGCTGAACAGGCTGTCCACTGTTGCCCAGTGAGAAGTTGGACACATATAGGAAGTAGTTGAGTGATCTGACTAGCTCCACCTGGGATAGGTTAGCTGTAAGCAAAACGGACATAGGGACAGGAAAACAGGGCTAGGGAGTTGTGAGGTAAGAGACCTACCTGGAGGATACGTCCATCAGCTGTGCCCATGTGGGCCACTGTGACATTGCCAACGCGTGTTACATACAATGCAGTGACCTGCACTCGACCTAAAAGCCCGTTGAATAAGTCCACACGTTGGAAGCTATCGCTGACCAGCAGAGGGAAGTAGCGGCAGCTGATGTTGGGGTTAGGAGCCCCTGGGTCTGGCTAAGGAGAGTCAGGGAAGAGAAAGAGGGTTCAACTTCTGTCAGTGATCGCAACTTCGCTGAACTCCCACTTCTCACCTGTCCTGACTAGAAAAGGCTTTTGGTTTGCCAGTTACCTGCAGCTACAGCCCATGGGACTTTCACAGGTAGCAAAGACTACGAAGAAAGGAGGCCCAGGCCGGAAGGCCAGCTTGCCCACTCTGCCTTATTCTGCCATATTCATTGCAGTGTTATCCAACCTCAACAAATCGGTAGATTGGAAATCTACACTTTTAGAGTCCTCTCCTGCCCCCTGCTGGCTTATCTCTGCCTCTGCAAGTGCTCCTCAAATCCTGTCCCCTCTGGGCTTCAGTTTCCTCAAACGTGTAACAGGGTGAACCTGGAGTTAATTGGCCAGCACTCTGGTAACCTGAGTGCTCTCCCTGAGACTCCAAAGATCCTTCTGCACCTCTAGCTGCTACTTATACCTCTCTCATGTACAGAAGAAATACAGCAAGACCCCATAGAGTGGGTGCTAGGCTAGGTTGCAGAAGCTAGGAGATGCTCACCCCTTCCCTGCTCCTAACATAGGGTTATTTGGGGACTGTACTTCTGGAGCATGAGTCTGGAAGATTCTCAAAAAGGGACACGGCTAGCCATTCGTGAAATGCAAATCAAAACAACACTTAGATACCATCTCACCCCAGAAAGAATGGCTACTATAAAGAAATCAACCAACAACAAGTGTTGGAGAGGCTGTGGAGAAAAAGGAACTCTTCTCCACTGCTGGTGGGAATGCAGACTGGTGCAACCAGTATTGAAAGCAGTGTGGAGAGACTCCTTTAAAAACTAGAACTAGCAATCCCATTCAATCCAGCAATTCCCCTACTGGGAATTTTTCCAGAAGAACTGAAAACATCATACCATAGTGATATTTTTGCACCTATGTTCATAGCAGCACAATTTGTGATAGCCAAATCTTGGAACCAACCAAAATGCCCATCATCTGAAGAATGGTTGAAAAAGATGTGGTATTTTCACAAAATGGAATATTACTCAGCTATACGGAATGATAGACTAGAAGACTTCATA